>LPNX010391762.1:49789-85010 GCA_001517045.1 Pseudotsuga menziesii
AAAAAAAGCACTCATTGTAGTATATAAAAACACATGCATGTTGTGCTTCAATAAAATGCATAGACATTTTGCTTCAACAAAACGCGCACCCATTTTGCTTCAATAAAATGCCCTCCCATTTTGCTTCAATAAAATGCGGTCCCTTTTTTTTTTAAATTCAAAAATGTATTCTCTCCAAATGATAAGGATGAGCTTCCACCCATGCTGGCGTGGAATTATTATGCCTATGTGTTTGCTTCGGAATTTTTTTCGGATTCAACATGCCTATGCCTTGGAGTATGATAAACCATGGCTAATTGAGCATTATATCAAAAATTTTAATATGCTCGTCTTTAGCCGTTGATTATAGTATGATGCACACCTCCATTTTTTATGAAATTTTAGAACCATATATGTTTTTTTTTGCAAATTCCAAATATGTAATTTTTTTCTTATTTATCTTCTTTCATCACTCCTCAATTCAAAAAATACATTGTTAGTGTTTCACCCATATATCTTTTCTTTCTCAACCATTTTGAAAACAAATTGTATGGTGAACTAAAGAACACCGACCTCTATATGCTATTAAAAACCCATTTCCAAATAATTGCATTAAGACATTCAAATGCCGCACCCATAATTGACATACCCTTTTTGAGGTTTGATCACTTAGATAATTAAAAAATATATATATTATTTTTATTATTGGAAAAATAGTTGTGCACTAGTACTATATGTTCTCTATATGTCTACCAGTTTTCGTAAGTTTATTCCATCATTTAGTCACTCAAAGGTTGCACCCACAAAAACATATACCTTATAATTTGTCCCAAAACTAAAAAGTGCTCATTAAAAAATATATAACTTCAGATAGTTAAGAACATTTTCAATAGAAAAAAATTATATATTTGGAAACGCATTCAATTTCCCTACATTTCTTGTTTTTTTACTCATGGCAAGATTCATTGTGTAAGTGTCTCAAAATATCCATGTAAGTTGATGGATGCCTATTTTTTCAGTTTTCTATTGCATCTAATGCATCAAAAGAGACCCTCATGAGCTTGCACACACCCATATACATTGTTCGATCCAATCAATACAAGTCCACAAGACTGAAGCAATACAAAGAGTTTAATCATCGAGCTAACAATGGATGCCAAAAATGCAACTATACAAAACCGTTAAGCACATAACACATAAGAATATGCAAGTCAACGAATTCCATTCATAATGCACCCACTGTGGGATATAATTCCCTAAACACATAAGGAATATAAAAAACCCAGGAATAATCATAAATGCCATAAACTATATCATATCCAAAACCATGTAGAAAGAGAATGCGGATTGAGAAATCCCTCTGTGTTTTATTCATCCATAGCATTACACATGAAAATATCTAAGGAGTAAATCCTTGCAACTGAAGGGTTAAAAAAAAAAAAAAAAACCTTGACCATCATCAATCCATGAGAGGATCGTCAAACACCCAAATAAGTAACAAAATATCCATACGATCAATCGAATATGCAAAACCCCAAATCATTGCAGAGACCAAGAAAAATCGTTAACAAAGGCCACATCTGATCTTACCCTTTTCTAAACCCTTGGAATGAGACCGGTATTGATGGCTTGCCATAAAAGAATAGTAGCCACTAAGTCTCCACACCACCAGACCACAAAATCCTATTTGACAGAGATGACTATGCAAACATGTATAAAAGCAAGAGTTGGTATCAAACCTGATATAAATCACTACAAAAACGAAAGTAAGGGTACATAGTAGAATTATCTCAACTTAATTAGCATTGTCGAGCCAGAGCCGTAATGGTTTTTGATCGCCCAAGTTGTGCAACTGAATCCATTCCCTTAAAGAAAAATATAATCAACATTAACACTCTAGGTAAGAAAAGGAACATTGAAATAACCATGATATGGTGAATCCCTCATTGAAATGATACAATATTCCACATTCACTAAACTGAGAGTAATGCAAGTGGTATCAAGCACCAGATGGACCACACTCTCGCAAACAAGAGATAACCAGTAAGTAATGAATACAAAAAACCCTAGCATATCCATGTCCTCTCTCCACAATGAAAAATATAGAACCCTCGATATAGAAAAAGGGAAAGCTCGGGTGCTGTAAATGAGGAAAGTACCGCTTTTAATGCTGAGTACAGGAAAGAGTTGGCCTACATGCTTAGTACATGCTTCCACATATCCAACAATTGGGTAGATTCATAAACATCACATGCATTATAGCCATCATGGAGGATAATACTATATACAACAATTAAACCTATGTTTCCAACCTCCAAACCAATAGATATAATATTAAATATATCATTCCTTTAAGCCATGGTTTTTCACAAAGTATATCAGCTCGAGGGTATGGTCTTCACCCAAATACATGAGCATGAATGTTAGGACCTTTGAACCATAGTGTTAACCTTTTAATAAATTTTTGACCAAGGTCTGTTTGGAATGATCCTGTAAGGGCTTAATCCAAGTTTTGCATACAATAATCAACAATTAAATTCCATGTCCTTAAATTAATCAATATTCACACTAAGAAGTAGGTATTTAGGATGTCCTTAGTTGCACCTAAAAGAAAAAAAAACATCTATTATCAATGTCGTTAAGTAAGCTAACAACCTCGAGAACAAATGACATGGGATTAAATATAAAAGATGATTGCACTAATTAAGTCTTAACAATTAATAAACATTGATCATAACAACTAAGCATCATTCTACCACGTCAAACAATACTATAAGTCATGCGACTTCTGGATGAGAAGGGAAAATATTGCAAGTATAAGTATAACGGTAGAATACAGATGAAAGAGACGGCTGGTGAATCCAATCATAGAAAAAACTTAAGTTCACCATTATCCCACTAATCCATAATTAATCGTCAACATTAAAACTATTCAAAATAGAAGATAGGTGTTTATACATTTCCGACGGTATTTAAAAAAACAATGCATGAGGATTTTGAGACGTTACAAGTGGTATCAGAGTGAGGTTTACAACATTGTGTGACATATGGACTTATTCATGTTATTGTAGAGTAAAATTTTGCAGTCTAAAATATAATAGAATTTTTCCTTCTTCAGTTCAAAGTAATTCATGACACTGCCAGAATCAACACAACCAATCTTTCCAAACCAGTTAGGAAATCAAACTTCAGTTTTAGGACAACTATAGGATTTGATCCAAGAACCACAAGAAATAGGGATGATTTAGAAAGAGCTTGGGCAGTATTAGCAAGGAACGAGGAATTGGCATATCAGCTACAAAATCAACGACAAAGACACTAGTAAAACAAAGTTGAGATAACAATGAGTACTGAAAGGAATTCCAACCAATAAGGACAACATGAACCACCAAAACCGGAAGGAGAACTATTGGTTGACTTAGGAAATGATCAGAAATCCATTACACCTTTAGAAATGTTAAGAACCATGCAAAGTTTGAGATATGAACTACAAAGTATTAAGGCAGATAACCTAGGGGATAGGAAAACTAAACATGAACTTAATGTGGTATTACTGCATAGTTTGTATGGAATCAAACAAAATCCAACACACACTTCGAGTAATGTGTTGAGAAGAAATTATAAAAATAAAATATATAGGGAAGAAGAAGAATCCCAATCAAGTTCCTCTCACAAAATTGGAAAAAGAGGCAGCTACAACACTAGCACAATTGCATCCTCATCCCCACCTAGATATAGAAAAAAGTATAAACACCCACACAAATATAAACTAAAGGGAGGGTTCAAAAATATTAAGGCACCCGTCTTTGAAGGTGAGTTAGATTCAGGAGAAAAAGCCGCGGAATGAATGCTTGTTATGTCTAAATATTTCCATGTCTATGCCTTTCCAAGAGAAATGAAAGCTTGTCTAGCTATATATAACCTAAATGGGAAATCCGCACAATGGTGGAGGGATTTAAAATTAACCAAAGGAATAAAAGAAGGAAAGATTGATTAAGAAGAATTTAAAAGGATGTTTAAAGAAAAATACCCATCTCAAAGATTTTATGATAAGAAAATCGAGTTACATGAGCTGAAAATGGGTTCAATGCCAATGGATGCACTGATTACAAAATTTTTAGAATTATTGCATTACGTACCCTACATAAAATAAGAGAAAATAAAAATCCAAATATTTTTAATTTTTTTACAAACCTATTTTGTGAATAAAATATTATTCAATACTCCAAAAAAATTTGATGAAACTTTGTATATGGCTAGACTGTATTATGAGCATAGCAAAAGTACGTCAGAAAACAAGGACATAAATCGAAGCATAAAAAGATCCACAAAAGATCATGTTCAGAATAGAGAAATAAGAATGATAAAATAGCTATTCACAGGAATCAACACAATATATTTACAACAAACAAAAATTCTCAGAATAATAAATCTGTTGATAAAAGTGAGTACTAGTCAAACATTCTACCTCAAAGTAGTACAAAACCAGTTTCTTTCATAGGAAATAAAACAGTTCCAAGGTCAATATATTGTTTTGAATTTCAAGGGCCTCATTATCTCAGATATTGTCCAAACCTAAAGAAAAAATTATTAATAATTTGCAAGAAGACCCTACAGTGAATGAGATGGCCCAAGTACCCTAAATCTATGCAGCATTGTAGAAACACCAAGCTGAGTTCCAACCATCTATGACTGAAATAGAAGATAAAATTTTAATTCCTTTTATTTAAGTTTTGATTGATACAGTAGCATGTCATAGTTACATATTCCCTATAATAGTAGAAAAATGTAAATTATAGAATGTTAAATCCCCATAATGATGGCTGGTGCAGTTGGCCACTAAAACAAACTGAAGAATTTCAAAATTGATCAAATGATTCCCACTAAACTTAAATGGCTTGTAACTAGTGCATATTTAAATATTCTACCTTTATGTTACTATGATGTTTTAATCAGGATGGACTCGTTGGAAAAACAACATGTCATTCTAAACTATTTAGAAAAGACTTTTAGATGTGTCGATGATTTAGGAAATCCTTATTTGGTGAAAGGGATACCTAGAAAGAATTATATACAATAGATTTTTTCTCTACAACTTAAAAAGAGCGTTAGAAAATGATGTAAAGTGTATGCAGTTAGAATTTAGGACTATAATGAAGAAACAAAACAAAAAATAGATGATATTCTCGTGTTACCATATTTTAAATATGTATTTCCAGATGAAATACCTGGCCTCCCACCTAAAAGAGATCTATACTTCTTTATTAATTTGGTTCCCAGAGCAGTATGAGTGTCCAAAGCACCCTATCGGATGAGTTCCCAAGAATTGGTAGAGTTAAGAATTCAACTGCAAGAATTAGTTGAGAAAGGTTACATTAGTACAAGTGTATCACCTTGGGGAGCTCCGATTCTCGTTGTGAAAAAGAAGGATTGGACTATGAGAATGTGCATTGATTACCATTAGCGTAACAAATTGACTATCAATAATAAATATCCACATCCTAGAATTGATATCTTGTTTGATCAGGTCGGAAAGGAAAAATATTCTCCAAGATAGATTTAAGATCAGGGCATCATTGAGTGAGTATTCAAAAAGAGGATGTTGCAGAGACTTCTTTCCGATCTAGATTTGGGAATTATGAATTTGTGGTAATTCCTTTTGTACTTACCAATGCACCCACACATTTTATGTGTTTGATTAATGACATATTCAACCAGTATTTAGATAGTTTTGTTCTAGTATTCATAGATGACATTTTTATTTACTCAAAGAATGAACAAGAACATGTTGAACATTTAACAATAGTTTACAAACCCTGCGAGAACATCAGCTTTATGCCAAGTTCTTCAAATGTGATTTCTTAAAGAAATAAATTTAGTACCTTGGGAATATTATATCTAAAGAAGGAATATAAGTAGATACTGAGAAGATCAAGGAAATAATGGAATGAACTACTCCACACAATGTCTGTTAGATATTTCATGGGGTTAGCTGGGTACTCTAGAAAGTTCAAATAGAAAATTTCTCTAATATAGCTTGTACTATTACCTATTTGCAAAAGAAAGAAGATAAATTCATTTGGAATGAAAAGTGAGAAGTTAGTTTCAAAAGTATTAAAGAATTGCTGACAAAGGGACTTGTGTTAGAAGTAGTTGACATGGATAAATATTTTGTAGTTTGCACAGATGCATGCAAGGAAGGTTTAGGAGGTATTCTATTACAAGATGACCATGTAATTGCATATGAATCTTGAAAATTAAGAGATGGAGAGAAGCATTATGCAACCCATGAATTAGACTTGGATACAATCATACATTCCTTAAGGATGTGGAGACACTACCTCATAGGGAAGAAAGTTTCACTAAAAATAGATAATGTAAGTCTAAAATATCTTTTTGAACAACCCAACTTAAATGCTAGATATGCTTGATGGTTAGCTTTTATCAGTGAGTATGATTTTTAATTGAGACACATAAAAGGTAAGGAAAATAAGGTTGTAGATCCCTTGAGAAGGTGAGTCCACCTTCTACATGAAATATTTGAGTAAAACAGAGGACAATTAAAAAAAAGAAATTAGATCAACACTGGAAAATGGTCATTTTTATGTTTAAAATAGAAATAAGTTGCAGAAAAACAACAAGTGTACTTAATTGATGAAAAAGCTTATATCTTCGGTCAAAAGGTAGGTTGTATGTTCCTAAAAATTCAAATATTAGATATCATATTTTCACTAAATTTAGTAAGAAACCATACGCAGGGCATGCTGGTTATCAAAATATGATACAACAGTTAAGAAATATTATTTTTGGCAAAAAATGAGAATTGATATTGCCGATTTCATAGATAGGTGTATCGAATGCCAACAAATTAAAACTAAACACCAACACCCTGTTGGACTATTACAACCCTTTCCTATATGAGAATAAAAATGGGAATTAATCAATATGGATTTCATAATAGGTTTACCAAAAAGAAGAAAAAAAAATGACTCAATCATGGTAGTGGTAGATAAGTTATCAAAATATGCACATTTTATTCCAGTAAAACCAACTTTTAAAGCAGTTAATATCGTTGAAATTTTTCTGCGAGAAATTTTTAGATTGCATGGATTCCCAAAGGAAATCATATCTGACAGGGATTCTAAGTTTACAAATAATGTTTGGAATATTTTTTTTGTAGGTTTAGATACTCAACTGACTTTTAACACCGCATACCATCCACAAAATGATGGACATCCATAACATGTTAACCAAATCCTTGAATACACGTTAAGAATGTACGTTATTCAAAATACTTCGAAATGGGAGGACTATTTGAATTTGGGATAATTTACCTATACAAATGGACACCATACCTCAACTAAAATGTCACCCTTTGAATTTTTATATGGCAGGAAATGTAGAACCCCAGTTACTTGGGATGACCCAATGGATAGGCTTATGTTGAAACCTAATTTGATTAAAGATTTCAAAAATATGGTTAACATGGTAAAGCAGAATTCAAAACAAGCCTAGGATCGACAAAAAATTTATTTTGATAAGTTCCAAAGAGATAAAGAGTATAAATTAGGTGAACATGTGTACCTAAAATTCAAGGCAAAGAAAAGCACAGTTATAATGGGAAAGTGTAGCAAGTTGGCCCCAAGATATTGTGGACCCTTCAAATTTATGGGAAAGATAGGCCCAATAGCATATCGAATAACTTTACCAAATTACATTAAACTCCATGATGTATTACATGTATCTCTTTTAAAGAAATATGTATACAATCCTAAGCATATAATTGATTGGAATCTATTGCAGTGGAACCAAAAGGAGAATTCCTACCATAAATACTATGTATACTGAACCAAAGGGAAACACGGCTCAGGAACAGAACTATCGTTCAAGTGAAGGTCCAATGGATGCACTTCGGACCTAAATAAGCCACATCGGAAAAGGAAGAGGCTATCAGGGAAGCTTATCCTTTTATTTTTTATGAAGAAACACCGAAATATTGTTTTTTCGGAGGGGTGGGATGTGACATCCTAAAGTTCCCCCCTAGACATACTATATATATATATATGCACACACACACACACACAATGTTTTGGTTAAGTCATAGATTTGAACCTATGAATGATGCAAGGCATCATAAACTATGATACTTTATAAAAGTGGAATTTTAAATATTTCTAGCAACTTGATATGGGGCAACTAGTGCTAAAAGGGGACCAAGCTTAATAGGGGTATAAGACATACGAGACTAGTAAAGGTTTAGAAAAGAGAAAACATAAATAATATATGTAATAATTAAGAATTTATATAATTGTGAAATGAAAAGGAACACTCTAACTACTTCTTGATTCAAGAATTTTTTTAAATTTTTTTTTCGTACTGACTATTCATTGAGACGACTAAGCTATATTCACCATTCTATTGGAAAATAATTATATTCTATTCTTTTGAATTTCCTCTCTGATCATAACCTTCTGAACGCGAAAAATAGATACCAAGCCCTCCTTTCAAAATATTCTAAGAAAATAAGAATGGAAGGTAGATGAAGGAGCTTGCAGAGGAAAAGATACATGTTTTTCCCAAAAGGTCTGGCTTGGAAAGAAATAATTCATGAAGGAGAAGTCTTATGCAAACAAGGGATTCTAGAATGCTAAGTAAAGGAAACCTGATGGCCGCATCTACTTAAGGCAAGAGGGTGATTCCATGAAGGTGGGTAACACTTTTTGGCCAAATTTGGCGATGAAAACCTGATTTTTTACTCATGTGCTAGATAGAAGCCCTCAAAACCCATATATGCCATGTGAATTTTGACTTGCAGTTAAAAAATAAGTTGTAGAATATTATGTTGGATTCCCAATGATATTTTTTTTAAAATATTTTGATGTCATTTAATGTGTGAAATTTTTCATTTAAGGAACTGTGTGACCTCAAAAATTTTGAAGAAGTTAATAAGTGGCTCATGTCCATCCTCAATAATTCAATCTTACATCAATAATTTAAAATATATATATGAGCATGATCTACACAAAATGTACTGTGGTCTACATATTTGTTTGTTAATTTATTTCGCAATATACAATTATTTATTATTTTTCGAAAGTGACCACATCTGATTTCAGCATCATTTTATACACATGTGTGTCCATCCCAATTTTTTTTTCACTATTTTCAAAAATTGAAAAACCAAAGATACCCTTTTGAAGAGGACACGTCGATGTGTGGGTTACCCATTTTTAAGAAATTTTTGGATGTGTATATTTTACCCTGCGGATTTTTCTTTGAGCTACTTCGAAGTTGTTGTCTGGTTTTCTAAGTGTAAGTTTTAAAACTAATTAAAAAAACAACCATATGAATGCCAAAACACATGCATGATATCTCAATGGATAGAGGATTCGGTGATGAATCTATCGGTATGAACTCCGCTCATTTGTGTGCCATGAATGACAGGGTTTACACCCCTAGAAGACAAAGAGAAACATTGATTTTCCTGTAAGAGGGATAAATCTCTATTTTTCAAGCCCTCGATTGAGGTATTAGCTCGATTGAGGTATTAACATCCCTCGATCAAGGTTTTTAAATAAGCTCGATCGAGGTTTTTAAATAAGTTTGATCGAGTTTTTATTAAACCCTTGATCGAGCTACCGTTTAAACCTCTTTTTATAGATGTTTTTGCACAAGGACCTTGATCGCGGCCTTAAAACCTCGATCAAGGTTTTCTTAAAACCTAGATCGAGGTTTTTTAAAACCTAGATCAAGGTCTTTTAAAACCTAGATCGAGGTCTTAAAACCTATATCGAGGTTTTTTTAAAACCTAGATCGAAGTCTTAAAACCAAGATCGAGGTATTCATAAAACCTACATCGAGGTTTTGTTAATCCCTTGATCGAGGTATGTTTTTGTGTTTTTTTCGAAAGCTCCTTTCCAAAAAGTGTAACCAAGCTCCATGGATGCACCCAAGAGTTTCACAACAAATAACCCTATGACTAGTCTACTAGTAAGATTCGTTCAACTTGGGGGTGATATCTGCAAAGGTTGAAAGATATTGAATAGTTGTAGATATATATGGTAGGGTGGAACTGGGTAGTCCCATATTAAGTTGCCTGAAAGGTTTTTCAGACAAGTTATCTAAGCTACTGCTGTTACTTTCATTCGTATGAGTTAATTTTTACTTATTTTAATATGTCTCCCTTTACATTCCAGATTAGTTTTTTTGGCTGGAAAGAAATAATTTATTATATTCACTCTAGCTAGATGGTTTGCTAATCTGCAATGTGTCTGAGATTGCATGAAAGGTTTTAAATTTTCTAGGTTAAGTTATTTCTAGGGTTTGATAATTATTTCTTGTTAATTTTTTTATTATTGGAGTGAAATTTTCAATATTCTATTATAAAGAAGTAACGAGGATTTGATAATTATTTCTTTATTTAAATTCTTGCTATCTGAGTAATTACTGATCATTTTAATATAAAAGAGTGATTTGGGTTTGCTACTTATCCCTTATTTAGTTTTTATTATTTGAATAATTTATGAGTATTTCAATATATATATATATATATATATATATATATATATATATATATGAAAATATTTGGTTAAGTTTTAAATTATTTATTATTAAAGGATTGTTTCAATGTTTTAGTAATAGATATCACGTCATTTGATATATATATATATATATATATATTCCATAGGTATGCATAACTATAAATATATACATATAAATTGTTTCCCCTTTATATGTTAAATAGGAATTAATGAAGTACAACTAAGAAATAAGAAATTATTAGGGAAGCAACCATTATGATAATGGGAGGACTAAACCCTAAATCCTAAAAGGAATATTAATGAATTCATTTTAAGAGAATAAACAAAATATAAGTATAAACATTAATATTGTACCTTCCATTATATCAGATAGAGAAAACATCTATACACAATACAAAGTAAATAAAATCGAGATAGTAATAGTAACATCTAAATCCATCTATAAGATATAATGTATAACAACAAAATTAAATTAAATCCCTTACACAATCTCCCAAAAACTAGCAGTTCAGATAAAAAATTAAATTAATAAACAAAGAATGGGTTCTCCTGGACCTCAACATGTATTCTTACACAAATCACCATGTCATACATTATACAAGAACGCCAAATAAGTATAAAATATCCATAACAAGGAATAGATATACATATTTACATTGTTCGATCCAATCAATACAATTCCATAGGACCGAAACAATACACAGATTTTAATCATCGAGCTAACAGTCGGTGTCGGTGCCAAAAATGGAACTATACAAAACCGTTAAGCACATAACACATAGGAATATGCAATTTAACAAATTCCATTCATAACGCATGCACAGTATGCTAGAATAACCTAAACACATATGTAGTATAAATAACCGAGATATAATCATAAACGCTATAAAATATAACATGTCCAAAAACCTATAGCATGAAAATGAAGATTGAGAAATACCTCTATGTTTTATTCATCCATAGCATTACACATAAAAATATCTAAGGAGTAAATCCTTGTAACCAAAGGTTCATACAACATAAATAACATTTAAACCTCGACCATCATCAATCCATGAGAGGATTGATAGGAACCCAAAGAAGTAACAAAATCGCCATACAAACAACCGACGCAAAACCACAAATCATTGCAAAGACCAAGCATAATCGCTAACAAAGGACACATCTGCTCTTACCCTCACCTAAACCCTTGTCATGATATTGATTTTGATGGATTACTAGAGAAGCGTTAAATCCACCAAGTCTCCACTCCACCAGACCACCAATTCCTCCTTTACAGAGATGACCTTGCAAACATGTATAAAACCAAGAGTTAGTATAAAACCCGAGATAAATCACTGCGAAAATGAAATCAACGGTACATAGTAGAATTGTATAGGACTTACCTTGGCATTGTCGAGCTAGATCCATGATGGGGTTCGATCACCCAAGTTGTCCAACCACATCCATGCCCTTAGAGGAAAATATAATCAACATTAAATGTCTAGGTAACAAAAGGGACAATGAGTTAACCATGATATGGTGAATCCCTCGTTGAAATGATACAATAGTCCACATTCACTAAACTTAGAGACCTCATTTTATGAATAATCTATATATCTTCCTATGTATAAGAGTATAAGATGTACTTTATCAATGAAATATCACGTCAAGTAATTAAGGGTAGTGACATATTTGGTCTGTTCTGTTCGAATGTATGTAAAGAAAAAAATGATACCTCATTTCCCAAGATAGTAATGAGGAAATTGGGTACATTACAACGATAAATTTGAAGTAAAAAATGAATGGAGATGCCTAAAAATTTGGGGATTTTTGTCGGAAAGCCATATTTTTCTCTAGGCACCAAAAATTCCAAAACTTAATAGTTGTAACTTGTATTTTTCAAAATTCCAATTTTCTTTTATCAAAATCTTGATTCAAAAATACACCTATTCCAACTCAAATCATATAATTTTTAGACTATAAGTTTATTCAATTCATTCTTTCAAAATAACATAAACTTTAACAATTACAACATAGCTTAATCAAGATATTAACAACGCTCACCCCCACCCCACACCCCAAAAAAATGAAGAGTTGAATAGTTTTCAATTTAGAACTCTTTATAAATAACTCCAAGCATTTATAATGTCGGTGGAGATTAATAAAAATGGCTGAAAGATGCGTTTATGATTTTTTTAATTATTATTTTTTGAAATAAGATAAATTAAAAAATAAAATACATTGATTTGTTAATTTTTAAATTCAGATTTATTATAAATTTAATAAAAAACGTATGTTCAAAAATATTTTAAAATTATTTGAAATCAAACATTTCACAATTATAAATATTTACTTGTTTGATAAGACTAAATTTCTAACATCTATTTTTCATTATTTCTTTTAAATTAAAAATTTGTGAAATGCAAAAGCATCAAAATAATTTTAGTTATAATTTCCAATTTTTTTATTAAATTTTTTATTTATGTTATTATTTTTCCTTCATAAATTTTAATTTTAAATTTTAAATTATTTTTTTAATTGTATTAAATATATTATATAAAAAAACATATATTTATCTTAATGTAGGATCTATCATATATTAAACAAATTCTTTAAAATGTAAATTAAAACAAAAAAAAATTACATCTAAAAATTTTGATCTATGTGATAAATTTAAAATTATTATCATTATTTTATTTTTGATTTTGTAAAATATTATAATCCATTAACATATGGAAATTGATCTTACAATCTATTTAATATATAATTCTAATATTTAATATAAATCAACTTTATATATATGATATGTTTTATTTTTTTCCATTGTGAAGGTTAGTTTAAGTTTTAATATGATAATTAGTTAATTTTTTGAGCTATATGTGGCTTTTATATTTATATTTACTTTTCTTTAATATGGAACTGTATGATAACGATGGATGTGGAGACAAAAAGTTGAAATGCTATGCAACTTGTTTTAAACTAGTACAATATGAACATCGATACGTTACAAGTTTAGTGTTACTAATAAGTTATCAGTTACTTGTTTTTGCCATAATTTAGTTAAATAAGTTCTCTCAAAATATGCGAGTCATCCATGCATCAACTACTTATCTACGCATGTTGGAAACCGAGATTGCATGAATTTGTCATTCCTTCAAATGCTAACAAAAATTTAACATGTTTAACAACCAATGCATGCATTGTTAGTAGAGCATCCTTATCATTCTTCTAGGACTCAAGAGAATCATGAGCACAAAATTCACTCGGACTAGAAACTGCAAAGTCCATCAATTCCATGGCATTATCTCTAGAAGCTTCTGAAAGTTGACAATTGTGCCGATCGACATCAAAAGGAAATTCGTGCTCAAATTCAAGCCGCCCCACAATAGTTTCATGAAGCTTTCCATATACTCTGAAATATGTACAACAGACCATAAGTACACAGGCATATGGCTTTCTCAAATATGGTAATACAGTGGATATACTGATAAACTCTGGCTTCCCAAATACAATCAACCAAAATAAACATTTATATTTGACCAAAAGATACAATACTAATGTATCAAGCAAGGTTTTGTTGAACACAGTGTTTAAACAAGGACAAAATACTTTGTAATGTGGCTTGTGCTGACCAGAAATAGCACAACGTAACAAAATCAAAACTTGTTTCTAGACATAAGTGAAATAAATTATATTTGTATTTAAATAATGTATCTAGAAAAAGGTAGAAAAACCCGCACAATCTGACATGAGTACCCTTCTCGAAGTCCTAAACGTATCGAGAACAAGGTAGTAAAAGCCTTACAATTCTACTCGAGTATCCTTGGAAATTACAACCCAACCTGCTAACTCTTGTTTAATTTATTGTTATTGTATGGATTGTGAGTTTCATTGGGTCAACTTTATAACCCAATCAGGAAAACTGTTCAAATCTAAATACAATCTATATACTTATTTTCTGAAGTCTACCTATGTATTTTCTGCTCAATGGACACTAATGATCGTGACCATGTACGAAATAGCATGCATGTTATTGCACATATCAACATTTGTGGTAAACATCCAATTCTTTCCATTACATAACATGCTCGTGACCAGTGTGCCCCTGCATGGCATGGAATCATGGCTATAGTGTACAATTTGTGATTTTAACAGTACACTAGGGTTGAGACCACACGAGAACCAATTCCCAAGAATCATAAAGCTTGCCGATATTCACATTTTCTTTATTTGTATTAATTTCTTCACATGGAATAAAGTAACCAACTTTCTGTAGGAATGGACATATATAAAATACCTGCAATAACAAAGGAAGTGATAATAAGTAACCAAAGTATAATCCATGCCACATAAAAAAATTGCTTCATTAAAGGCCAAGATAAATACCTAGTCCATATGTTGATGGCCCAAAAAAGAATAGTACTAATCCATTGATAAATCTAGGTGTGTTGACATTTTTGTCTTCCCTCTATCACAATGAAGGTTGTCATGGTATGAATTCATAATCCTTTTGCCAAATTTTCTAGCCTATCTCTTCCAAAAACTGCGAGTAGTGGAAGCCAAAACCTACAAGCTCCAAATTAAGATATATGAATATGAAAACAACAACTACAAAGATGCTTAATACAATCATTATCTCTATAAACTGAGTTGCATTTCAAATATGAATGAAAAATACTCTAAAAGAGCAAATATGAAAATTGAAAATTTTCCACCGCTATGAAAGGTTGCACCCTATTTTGGATCAATCCATTGAAGTTAGCCTAAAATCTCAATAGTGCAGATCTAGAATAATGTGTCTTACCACTCAAGGTGCAAAATGCCTGCCTATTTGCATGTCCCTACAACTTAATAAACCTTAGAAAAATATGCAAGGAATCATGAAACTTGGTACATATCTTATGACGAGAACACATTGCATGTCTAAATGACTGAAATGAATATACCAATAATGCTTTCCAAACTAGTGCTCTAATTACCTGAGCAACACTAAGGTGAAACAAATTCATATTCACATGGGTTGGTGTTACAGACATCAGCTTATTGATTGATTTCTTTCATAGCAAGCAATATAAGATGGAGCAGTTCGTCTACATCATGAAAGCTACAATCAATGACTTTTTTCACTGCAGATATTTCCTCTGCTCCATATTTGGAATCCCTAAAAGCAACAAAATCTCTATTTGCTTTTACAAAAGCATCTAAAGCTGAATTAACATTCGATGTCTGCAGTTCAACAACAATTCTTGTTTAGCTATCGATGCAAATTTCAACTAATAAAAATCCATCAATTTTACACAAAGCAATCTGTACATGATGATATTAAATTACAACTTACAAGCTTATAACAAAAAAGATGCTCAACTTTCTATCACATTAGGCCTTAATATTTTTAACATTGGATTTCATTAATAAAATTTTCCCAAATGTGTTCTTCAACTTACATGTTGTAATATGTTGTTAACAAGTTGATAACTTTGAGCAACAGTTACATTATTTCCAGACGATGGTAGAGATCCAACTCATCTTCCTAGATTTACAGAAGGATATTTCTCCATTAGCAAATGGTTATTTAAGTTGTCCACGTCTGATGTTGATGAGGAAGGGGACTCACTTGCACACATAAAAATATATTAAAATGAAATTGCAATAGTAGTGGTCATCCATGAACACATGGCATTGCTATGTATGTGTTTGTGTGTGAAAGGTGGTGCGTTGCCACAATAAAATTTATCCATCACCATAGAACCCATCCTATATAGTAAGCACTACAACTTAAAAAAGACAATTAGTAATATCACCCAAAGAATAGCCATGAAATGTCAACCCACCAAAAATTCAATTGGGACATAGTTGGATGCCAATATAATGTACCCTTGAAACTGCTTGCTCATTCCAGTAACTCACATCACCATACAAATTCCAAGTAAGTCTGAAAGCTTCAATATTTTGAATCAGTAAAATTGCAAAGTCAACTTTGAAATTAATCTCTTGTGTTTCTAGAAACCATATTTCCATTTCAATGCCCATGAATTGGGGGAAATATGACTACAATCACATGATATGTTGTACAACATCAATAATTACTAAGGTGATGAATTTTACATATATGAAGAAAAATTTCAAGTCTAGTAATCACGTAATCAGTTGTGCATTTATGATTTTTGGCTATGGTCTTCTTATCTGCTAGAGAATATCATAACATTACATTAGCACTAGCATTAGCAATTTGTGCACAGGAGTTCATTGGTTAATTTAAATTCAACTAGGGTTCACGATTGATTTCAAGGGAGAAACACATCCAACTATCAAAGACCAAACCCAACCCCGAATTAAACGTTGGGAAATAACCAATCATCACCATTTTCCCTGCATTTTTAAACAGATTTTATTTGTAGTCTTAGGAACAAGAGTATGCTTTAGACAGAAAGCACAAAACCAAATATTTAACATAGGAAAACTAGTAATTGTTAGTTTTTCAGCATTCAAGCTAGCATTATGTTAGGATCTTTACTGAGAGAACAATGAACATAGTGTTTTTCATTAGGGAAACCATAAATGGAGAAAACCCTGCAACTTCCTCAGAGATAGAATCAGCACAAGATGTAAAACCCCAAAACAGTAAGATGCACTCTCGACATTAGTAATCTTCTTCTTGTCTAGCCCCAGTGTCTTCTCCTTCCTCAACTATGCGCTACACTTGAGTGTGTGAGTGATGTGTACTAAATAGAGACCCCAGCTCTCTATCTATACTAATCCGGACATGACTAAGACCTTACTAGGGCTGACCTCTACTAGGAGAGTCTAATAACCCTAGTGTCCTGGAACTGCGGGGACTTTAACCCTTACACAATCGGAGGGTTACCCACTATGACATGACATGAATTGTTTACATTATTGATTTTCCCGATCAGAACATCAGGGCATGACAACATGACTCAATTAAATAATAGATACATCCTGGAATAAACATCGGGTTACAATACATAAGATACATAGAGGAATACATTCTGAAGTTACAAATACATCAACACTCCCTCTTAACTAGGAAGGTATTCTTTCAACACAATTTTCAGCACTGGTATTCTTCTCTGTATCAACTGGATCATCTCTCGATCTGGATCAACATCACTGGATCTAGATCATCACTTGATCTGGATCATCACTACTGGATCTAGATCATCACTCAATCTGGATCTCTCGGAGTCATCATAACTGGATATGGATCATAGCTTGATCTGGATCTCATTTGGTCATCATCATGTGTGCTATCTCATCATAGGAAGTTCTACAGAGCCATCCTTTTTTCATGCTGGTTGTAGGCCTAGCCATCAGGTAGGTCTTCACCCAGCACTTACATCTAACCTACTCGTCAGAAAGGCTAGTACTCACATTTGATCATGTAGGAACCTACAATCACATCAGAAAGGCCCAGCACTCACATTCACTAGCATTATAGGACATCACATCACTAACATCTGTGAAAAGGCTTCAGCACTTATATATGACCTGGAAGGAAACAAGTCCTCCACCCTCGCCAGAAAGGCTTGCACTCACATCTGACCCGGAAGGAACTGAATCCTCCACCCTCGCCAGAAAGGCCCCCAGTCCCAGACTGAGCTACCTGGTCATGGAATAGGTGCCTCCATTCTCCCAAATAATGGAAGTTTCCCTTATATCTGACCTGGTAGGAAACAAGTCCTACACCCTTTCCAGAATGGCCTGCACTTACATCTGACCTAGAAGGAACTAAGTCCTCCACCCTCGCAAGAAAGGCCCCCAGTCCCAGACTGAGCTACTTGGTAATGGACCAAGTGCCTCCACTCTCCTGGAGAGTGGCAGTTGCCCTTACATCTGTCCTACTCGACAGAATGGCCAGCACTCATATCTGACATGGAAGGAACTGAATCCTCTCACCATGATAGAATGGCTCAGCCTTTATATCTAACCTACTTGTCATAATGGCTATGAATCTCAGCACTCATATCTAACATGGAAGGAACTGAATCCTCTCACCATGATAGAATGACTTAGCCCTTACATATGACCTACTTGTCAGAATGGCTTTGGATCTCAGCACTCATATCTGACATGGAAGGAATTGAATCCTCTCACCATGACAGAATGGCTCAACCCTTACATCTGACATGATCATCAAAATGGCTTTGGGACTCATCACTTTACCTTGGAGGAAACCTCGATCTAGAGAACACTAAGCTTCTCCTTGAAGTACTCGAACTTCACTCTGGCTAATGGCTTCGTCAACACATCAGCTGTCTGTTCCTCCATCACAACATACTGTAGCTTCACTGCTCCTCTCTGCACCATATCCCTGATATAGTGATACTTGATCTCGATGTGCTTCGACTTGTCATGGAACACTGGATTCTCTGACAACTTCACGCAACTCTGGTTGCTACAACGTATACAAGTAGCATCCATCTAGAGATCAAATAAATAAGACAATAGCTTCCACAGCCATACTGCCTCACAACTAGCTAAACAAGCTACAACATACTCTGCTTCAGCTGTACTAAACTAAGAGATCACACCTGATCCCATATTGAAGCAACACCCTGAAGTGCTCTTCTTATCGATGGCACTTCCTGCCCAATCTGAATCAACATAACCCTCCAAGTTAATCTTTTGATTTGCATTGTAATTGAGCCCATAATCAACTGTACCCCTCAGGTACCTCAGAATGTGCTTTGCAGCAATCAAGTGAACATTTCTCGGATCTGTCAAGAACTAGCTCAAGGTGTTCACAATAAAGCAAATTTTTGGTCTCGTGTTCGTCAGGTACATCAATGATCCAATCATCTGACGATACATCATAGCATCAACCAACTCTGATGAAGCATCACTCAATAGCTTCAGGTTCGATGCCAGAGGTGTGGCCATAGTCTTGTAGTCCATCATCCCAAACCTCTTCAGGATCTCTATTGCATACTTCCCTTGTCCAAGGAAGATTCCATCCGCACTCTACCACACCTCCATACCTAGAAAAGAATGCATCATACCCAAGTCCTTCATCTCGAACTCGGCAGCAAGCTTTCTCTTCGTATCAGTAATCAACCCATCCATAGCTATCACAAATAGATCATCTACATATAGTAGAAGCATCACTGGGTTGCCATCTTCAACCTTGTAGTAAAGGTTGGAATTTTTTTTACTCTTGGTAAAGCCCAAACTGGATAGAAAGCTATCAATCCTGCCATACCAGGTCCTGAGTGCCTATTTCAAACCATACAGGTCTTTCTTCAATCTGCATACATGAGACTCCCTGTCATGTGTCTCAAAACCTAGTGGCTGTTCTACATACACTTCCTCTTCCACTACACCATTTAAGAAGGTAATCTTGACATCCATTTGGTGTATCTTCCATTTCATCACTGTATCCAGAGCAAGTACTGATCTGATGGAAGTCTATCTGGCTACAGGTGGAAAGGTTTCTTCATAGTCTATTCCCTCTTTCTAAGAGAAACCCTGAGCTACAAATCTTGCCTTATATTTTTCAATGCTACCGTCTGCAGCATGTTTGATCTTGTAGATCCATTTGGAAGTTACAACTGACTTCCCATCTGGTCTTGGGAAAAAATCCCAAACATCATTCTTCATGATCGATTGGTACTCTTCGATCATAGCATCCTTCCATTCTTTCCGTTCTGCTGCTTCTTCATAACTGGAAGGTTCTTTATCAATGAAATCACATAGTAAAGTTACATACCCGGAACAGGATTTGGTCCTCTTTCTTTCTCTGTGATTCTCTTCTGGATCCCCATATCTTTCCGCACCTTGGATAAGTTCTCGTACCCAAGCAGGTTTCCTCTTATGAGGATTCTTCTCCAGAGGTGGATCTACAGGTCTTTGTGGTTCTTCAAATTCTCGATCTTCTTCTTGAGTTTCTTCATTCATGGTTGTATCATGAATTCTGGGTGCTTCTGCTTCTTCAGGTTCTTCAGCAGGTCTGTTTCTGGATTTGTTGTAAGCTGTGTCTTCATCAAATGTCACATCCCTGCTGATGCCAATCTTCTTGTATATTGGGAAATATATTCTGTAAGCCTTCGAGCTTTCAGAGTATCCCACAAATATACCCTTCTTTCCTGAAGGATCTAATTTAGTCCTCTTCTCTTTTGGAATGTGGATGTACACAAGACAGTCGAATATTCTGAGATGGCTGACTTCTGGTTTCTTGCCAGAGAAGACTTCTTCAGGAGTCTTGTTCTCGAGTACTCTATGTGGAGTACAGTTCTGTACATACACCGATGTTCTGGCAGCTTCCTCCCAAAGATACATAGGAAGGTCTTGATCATGAAGCATTGCTTTTGCAGCTTCCATGATAGTTCTGTTCTTCCATTTCGCAATCCCATTTTGTTGTGGATTATAAGGAGTGGACAACTCCCTCTTAATCCCTAATTCTTTGCATAGCTCTTCGAATTCATTTGAAGTGAATTCTCCGCCATTGTCTGATCGAAGGGTCTTGATCTTCTTTTCAGTATGGTTTTCAATCAAGGCTTTGAATTCCTTGAACTTGTTGAATACTTCGTCTTTGTTCTTCATGAAGTAAACCCATGTCTTCCTAGAAAAGTCATCAATAAAAGAAACATAATATGCATACTCGCTTAGAGAGTTTGATGACATAGGACCGCATACATCAGAGTGGATGATTTCCAATATTCCTTTTGCTTTGCTTTCACTACTTGGAAATGTCTTCTTTGTATTCTTTCCTTTTGCACATCCTTTGCAGACCCCATCATGTTTTGCATGGATTTCTGGAAGACCTTCGACAACTTTGCTTGCAATAGGTAGTCCTTTGTAATGCACATGTGCAAGTATTTTATGCCAAAGTTCACTTGGCTCTACCGTTTCATGGACCAAGGCTTGTTTTGGATGGCCCTTGAATTTGTACAATCCTCCTTCTTGTTCTCCAATCACTACCACATCATCGATAGTCTTTCCTTTTGGCCACTTGATGACTTAACCATCTATGAATGCAACCCGGATTCCTTTTACATCTAATGCTGATATGGAGAGAAGGTTCTTCTTCAGTCCTAGCACAAACAATACTTCTTTCATTGTTAGAGACTTTCCAGAGTCTAATTTATAGGAAGACTCCCCACTACCTTTTATTGGATATTGGTAGTCATCTCCTAGCTTTACCTTGTGAGGTGATTCATGTTCTGATAGTCTCGCAAAAGATTCCTTGAATCCAGTCATATGTTTGGAAGCCCCACTGTCTATAAGCCAATCATCACTTCCATGAGTAATGTTACCTGTGAGAGTGGAGATTAGAACATATTCATCCTCGCTTGAAGAATCTTCACTTTCATATCTGGATCTCTTCTTGGATGGTTCATCAGCCTCTACAGCATGAGCATGATGTCTTCTTTTGTTGCTCCTCTTCATTATCTTCTGTTTCTTAGGAGACAATTCCTTGCATAGTGTCCTGCTTCATCACATGTATAGCATATGATCCTAGATACATCTTTTCTAGTGTTATCTTTGTGAGATTGCTTACCTCTGGAGCTATGAGGTCTTCTTTTGTTTGACTTGGAGTGAGACTTGGAGTGTACCCTGAGGGCTTGGTCTTCACTTCGCATATTCTCTTCTCGAGCTACTATCCGAGCTTCTTCTTGAGAGCACTCTTCCCATAGTCTGCAAAACTTGACTAACTTCTTTCTAGCACATATTCCTTGGATGAAATAATCCCATGACCTAGGAAGGCCATTCAAGGTAGTCATTACAATCTCTGCATTCTCCACTTCTTCATCAACTGCTTCTAGTTGCTCTTTGATCTGAGATACTCTTGTGAAGTAAGACTGTATTGTTTCTGCATTCTGAATCTTCACATTCTTCAGTTGGTTTCTCAGGGTCATCTTCCATTTTATGTTTTTCCCTTCAAATAATTTGGTTAGGGCATTAAACATAGCTTTAGGTGTCTTGAGAGAAGACACCTATGGGATAAGGTGATCCTTGATAGAATCAGAAATGATCCACTTTTCCATAACCATCTTCTTTTTATGTAAGGATTTTTCCTCATCTCCCTCTGGAACTGGAACCTCCTCATGGATGTAGGAGTCTAACTCATTTTCTTCCAGCACCAGGGAGATCCTATACTTCCAGGCTTGGAATTTATCATCTCCCTCAAGCTTTTCATCAAGCTTGGCATGATGAGATATCTTAACTGATAACCTCAAATGGAAATACAAAAGATTTTATATCTTACCAAGTTCAAGATGTCAGATCTGAAACTTGAGCTGAAATCTTGTAGAGATGGTTCAAGAGCAAATTAGGGTTGTGCTTTTCCAGAGTTCTATCGACCCAAATGCCTTGAAATTTGTCCCTAACTTTGATTTTGGGGAGGAGATCAATCCAGGCCTGGGCTCACCAAAAAATTCCTCTTTTGTAAAAAGCCCTAATTTTCGACAGGAGTGAGAGGTCCAAAACTGAAAAACCTCAGAATTGGATTCTGCTTCGATAGAAAGATGCACCCTAAGGAGGAAATTTATTCCACCTTACTTTTGCTGAAAATCTATGGAATAAGATCCATAAACTAGGAATCCCTAGTTCCCGCAGCTGCATAGTGTCTTCTTCTCAGGTTAGCTCTGATACCATGTTAGTTTTTCAACATTCAAGCTAGCATTATGTTAGGATCTTTACTGAGAGAACAACAAGTACAACAATAAAAAACAAGAGATAATGAACACAGTGTTTTTCATCGGGGAAACCATAAATGGAAAAAACCCGACAACTTCCTCAGAGATAGAATCAACACAAGATGTAAAACCCCAAAATAGTAAGATGCATTCTCGACAGCAGTAATCTTCTTCTTGTCTAGCCCCAGTGTCTTCTCCTTCCTCAACTATGCGCTACACTTGAGTGTGTGAGTGATGTGTACTAAATAGAGACCCTAGTTGTCTATTTATACTAATCCCGACATGACTAAAACCCTACTAGGGCCGAATTCTACTAGGAGAGTCTAATAACCCTAGTTCCCCGGAACTGCGGGGACTTTAACCCTTACACAATCAGAGGGTTACCCACTATGACTTGACATGACTTGTTTACATTAGTGATTATCCCGATCAGAACATCGGGGCATGACAACATGACTCAATTACATAATAGATACATCCCGGAATAAACACGAGTTACAATACCTAAGATACATAGATGAATACATTCTGAAGTTACAAATACATCAACAGTAATGGGGGCACATGACCATATTGGGTTAAATTCTATAGAAAATCCCTAAAAATTCCACACTTATAAGTAGGTTTAAACTTACAAGTAAGTGACACGTTTAGAGGGGAAGACAAATTGAGGTTAGCCTATTTTCAGCTGGTGAATAATTATCACCGTCAACTGTCAAATTTTTTAGTATAAATAGTTTCCTATGCAATATCAAATTTATATAGTAGTGTGAAAAATATCTATTCTTCTCATGCATGTGTCCTCTAAACTCCACATGATATGAAATCCTGCCAGCAGAAACAACACTAGATACATTTGAAATGGGGGAATTAAGGAGGACAATATTCTACAGACAGAAGGTGGAATATTTCAACAGAAGCAAATTCCCACACCAATTGAACAATGAGACATTACAGAGAAGGAAGAATGCATGGGGACTTCAATGAAAAATTTGGATGGAATGTTGTGACATTGAGGAAGAAGAATCCCACCAAGATAGGAAATATTTGGACTAGTACATTGGGGGCTATTATAGAGGGGAGGAATGGAGAAAAGGGGCACAAAGAAAACAATACTATATTGACCAGTTTAACCCTATAGGGCCTGGGTAGATCAACTACAAGAACAACTTAAACTTAACATGCCATGGAGAGAAAAACACGTCTTGTCTAGACTTAGGAAAATCTCACATAGTCTAAGGTGTGAGGCAGGGAGATGGAGAAATAGGACTTTCCAGGTTCATGGATCCAATGACGCCGAAACGAGATGAAAATTCCTCCTCAATTGTAGAAACTATCAAAGCTTTAGGAAAAGGTTATGTTATTGGAAGCGGGAGAATTTCCCACTGTGTTTCAGGGAAACTAGCTAGAGCATGGGTATCACAAATGATGCACCTCATGGGAAATGTCTTGTTGGAAAACACACAAGCTCAAGATGTTCCTCCCCACGAAGGATAGTCAACTAAGTATATCAGGGGCTCCTCTATGGCTCTTCCTTTATGAATTTACATTCCTGTTTATCATGGATATCTATTTGTAGACCTATAAAGGAGTGCTTCCCCTTGATCTAACTATTCCACATTGCACACCATAGAACTCTGATCTAGTGGACATTTTTAATAAAATGTATCTATATATATATATCTATTATAAGAAATATACATGGGAATGAATTACTCCTACAATGCTTTAGGAACATTTGCAACCTAGCTCAAAAAGGCCATTTGATGGCATGCTTGCTTACAATAGCCCATAGAAAAATTATACACCACCTTTAAAATGGTTGCAATACTGTAAATTCTAATTATGTCTCTTCCACAAATTATTTTTTCCAGTAACATAATGAGTAATTGAAAAAGTTGTTCTGCAATAATATCTATGCCATCAATTCTAAAAGTTAGCAACTTAGTAGATAAACAAATTGAAAACCTGTTAGGATGGATTATTAACCTCCCCACCGAGGTTCTGTTCATGTAAGTAGAATGTTGAACTCATATTGAGTATATCATTGCAATGTATTTGTTCTCTATTGTTGACATGGCCTTGTGCCTTGAAGAATCTAGGGTTTACCCTAGGTACCATCCTTGGAATGAGAGGAAATACTTGGGGGTTCTCTCCAGGATTTGTTACCTGGAAAAGTAATAAATAAATAAATACACACACACACAGTCATCAGTTACATGATAACATATTGTTTATCATAAAGGTCATTTTAATACTAGGATCGAAGTCATATAGATACCACACATTAGAACCCTTGGCTTGGTTACCTAGAAAATTACTAAATAAATAAACACACACACAGAGTCATCATTTACATGATAACATACTAGTTATCATAACCTTTGTAGACAAGACCTATGGCAAGGGATCATGGGCAGTAGCTTAAGCGAGACAAGCAGATAAGAAACTTATTCTCTTTTGTATGACAATAACATGGAATACTTTTATCTCTCATTTGGCCAATGTTTTCAAATATTTGTAATGGAGAGTGCAACGTACTCATAAATAAAAAATCCAAGGATACCATCGCTAACCCAAAGTATCCCTGGAATGAGTCGCCATAATCTCTCTTACAACCTTACCATAATGACCTAGACATGCGATGTAGTTCTGCCCAATGAACTACTATATTCCCCAATGACTATGGGCATGTCGTGCCAAGATCAATGACTTGATCATGTGGAATATGTGTAATTCATCCTAATGAAACTTGATTTGTATTAAAAAGAACATCTGATACCACTATTTCCTTCTAAACACTATCTCTAAGGAAATGGTACTACAGTTCGATGTTCTCGGAGCAATCATGAACACTAAATTCTTAGGTAGCTTGATGCAAATCTAAATGGAATTGTTAACTACAGTGGGCTCTCCACACCCGACGACCATATCATTCATAAAAAAATACATATTGTATAAGAAGAAATGAGTCCTATTTTAGATACTTGACAAACTGAGTGTTACATCAACAATTGCACATATACAAATATAAATTAAAAGATGTCTCGAGTTATATATTTCCACCCTGTGCGTTTATCATATAGTTCAAACATATCTCTAACCCCAGGTTCTAATAATAATGGTGTCTTAGAGATGGACACCTTATCCTGAAGTAGCAACTAACTGGTTTTGTGGGAAAACATAGCCATAACACTAACTATTTTTGTGGGCAAAAGAGGCATACCTGGTGTAGCAACTGTAGACGTTCCTTTTGGATACCAGATCCAGAGTTAAGATGGATCCACAATTAAGATGGATCTATGCTAGTCTATTACAAAATGTCAAGTTGGTTCAAAAGAAAGGATATCTTCTTCAAATTAAACAAACTTTTAAATGATAGCAGAGACAATCAACAAAAACATAGAAGAATATGTCCACAAAGTAACATTTCAGGATAACAACAACACCTGCAAAGATGAAATAGAGGAAATGCTGATACCGCACGACTGGAAGAACATCGGTCAGCAGACCCCAGAATAGTTTCATAATTCATGGAATGAAAATGATCCCTTGATAAAACTATGTTGCATATGGTTGTACTGATTGCACATCTTTCCAATAGTATTTCGTGGTTATATGGGAAAACGCACCTCCAAGCCCTTAACTAAACCCATAAACAACAACCACTCCAAACACAAAACTCACATTCAACTCCCGAGAAGGCATAGCCAACCATGCATACAATTCCCATATACAACTCATCCATCCACACCTAGTCCCCTCTTTGGCAACCTATCCTTGACAATTTGTACATTTAGATTGCTCCATTCTTTCTTTCTAAGTTGGAATGTTTCAAGAAACAAACTTTGATGTGTTGCACCCCAATGAACTCAGTTCCTTTTGTCTTAGAAGCCAGGTCTGAGTATACATTCCTCTAAAATCACCCAGGACTTACATCTCGCCTCATCCATTCTTGAACTCATGCCATACATGTAGGGAATATCATGTGGAAATGGAACCTGTGGCAGATGGTTTGGTACTCTATTGACCTCACGAATGAACTAATAGTTGGAAGATTTTTCTTGTGGTCGTTATGTATGTGATGTTGCAAACTATTTTACTACAGTGGGATTTCCTTTCACATTAGCATTCCTCTTATTCTGCTTCAGTTATCTGAATATATGGATTCATAAGTAGCCAGTTATCTAAAACATCTGGATTCTTCTTTAGTTATCTGAAACATTGAAATATACATCCCAAAAAAAATAATAAATATAGAAATGAAAAAGGATCAAAGAAAAAAATTTAGTAATTACAAGGCTGGGCATCTTCTCTAACAATTCCATCATTCCCATTAGATGAGTATGGATCCAAAGCAACATCAGTTTAAATTAACTAGAAATAAAAATCATTAATTCTTTGTGCCCCACATATCATACAATATGTCAAGTTTTGAAGCAGAATTAAAATATGATGAGAAACACATTAAGATCCAAAGCTTACCACGTCTAGATACTTGTCCTTGAGAAGTATTATGAAACGAGGTATAAGCCCATTTTCATTGTAGGCTTCGTCCCCTATGGGTGGTTGATTAAAGAATTGTTCTGGTTCAGAAATTTATAACCAGAAGAAGAAAAAGCAATGATCATGCACAGAAAAATACTGAACATACAAACCTTCAAAGCATCAAGAATTTTGGGGAAAAGGAATAAAATATTAACACCAACATTCCGAGCCTTCTATACCTACATAATAGTAGTGAATTGAACTTATATTCAATAATGTCAAAAAGGTGAAACTGAATGGGAAAACAAGTTGTGAACATAATTACTTAAATATGCTACCAAAGTGACTAGCTAACCATGCATGAATGCGAAAGCATGACCATTTAATAGAAATATCCATTAACAATTAACATTCTTATAGTGTAGTATTAAAGAACCTCTTCAACGAGTCCATGCTGCCAACCGAGTCTGTAACAACCTAGCATTGCTCCTTTTGAGGTATCCTCTTCTCCCGTTAATTGCAAAAGAACAACAACTACAAATTTGAAAAAGGCCATTTTGTTTACTTGTTAGAGAAAGAAAAATCAATCAATCTATAATGGAATTACCTCAAATATTTATTATATAAAAGATACCAAAGAAGAAAAAATTTCTCTGACCTTCATGAATGAAGAGGGAAAGGATAAAATTTGACGCAGATATAGTTGTTTTCTGGAAGGAAGCTCTCAGAGTGGCAGATTTGCGGTCGGGACGAGAATGTGTCATTAGTGGCTACCAAGAAAATCAAAACATATATATGTTACATGCACATTGTCAATGTCACGACCCTATCTTTCAAAGTAATTCCTAACCAATTTAGTTCCATCCATCTTCTTAGTTACAAGCGACAATTGTATCCATGCATATTTATAGTACAAAGTAATTTTTAGAGAATTTCAAATTCAATAATATGGTGTGTTTTGCATATATATACAATAAAAGAAACAACTGGAGTTCCAGGTGGAGATCGAGGCTTGGGTGAAACAACAAGCGCCAGGGGTGGATTTACTGCTATAACAACTGCCTCACATTACTGAATAGTTTGTATTGTGTTTGTATTTAATTTGTTATTTGCAAACTCTTCCCTTATTAACTACTTTTTCCCAGCTAATTGACTCTTAACACACAAAGAAGACGGCAGGAAGAAGATGCCAGTACACCGCAAACGAATATAGATGGCAATATATATGCGTTCCACTTTTAGATTGTTAGAAGGTGCACCAACCATTGCAAAGGTCATGACTGCTGGTAGGCTCCAGAAGACAAATAGTCACTCATGAATCACTATCTTATCAAAAGAGATGTCCTGATTCAAAACATGAAAAACCTCAGCCAATAAATATTTCAACTGGATAAAATATACCAAAACTGAAACAAAGAAAACAAAGTTGAATCCCTCAAGCATAAAAGTTCATTACACAACAAAAACAAAAAGGTAGTGGCAAAAATTACGGCTACTGTTTCCTTTTTTCTTTTTTTTTTTCTTTTTTTCTTAGAAATTTGACAGATTAGCAGCTACCTTAAGATAGAATTCACAAACCTAGGAAATTTACATCCAACAGAACAACAACTACTGCTAGCTTATGAAAACCGTAAGCAAACACTGTGAATGAAATTTTCATTAAACAAAGAAAACAGATGCAAAATAGTGGCTTGAAGCCATAAAAAAACCCAAATTACAATGCCTTAAATAGTAATAGTGTGCATTAATGCATTCAAAAGCCTAATAAACTAAAGCAGTGAAAACATAAAACTTAAGAAATCAAATTAGAAAGCCAATGAAACCAGAAATAGTAAAATACAAAGTTTAAACAGTAATTGCAATCAAATTTCTGTAGATGAAACATTGTAATACTTCGAAGCATGTTCTAACGTCTAGGCATGACTATATCAATGCCAGTTAGACCTTCAAAACTAAAACACAAGTGAATACTAAAACACAAGTGAATAGCAATGAAACTAAATATGTTCTAACCTATACAACTCAAGTTCAGGAGTAATCTCACAACAAATGTACAGATAAAAACAAAGAAAAGAGTGTTATTATACAAAAAAGATCATGCCCAAGTAGCAATTGATACAAATATCTCAAACTGAAGAAGACCCCAATGACAAGAAACCTTCCAATTTGAAAAAACCCTCTCCAAGAAGAATACAGTACCAACAAATGATTAACTAAACGATGATGTACAATTGAGAGTACTATAGGGAAAGGTCCCTTATACACAACAAATGAACCAGCTCCTTCACCAGCCAAAATGAGTCCACTTGACAGACATTTAGCATCTAGCTCACTGAAAAATAAAAAAATTAAAACATGGCCCTTAAGCACTCAATGGCCATACTTTTCTAACCATGGTCACCCTACAGAGCAAGCATAATATGTAAAAAGCACTCTAACCCTGCAATACTCTCATTAAATACTACCCTTATTATAAAACTCATACATGGAATAATTCAAGATCATTACAATTAAAGTTATAGTGATAGGTTCTACTTCCAGCTATCCATCAGGTTGACAAGGGATGAAAGTCTATATGACCTTGCGGTGCTTGACCTCCACATAAAACCCTTTCTTTCTTCTGTAGAAGGAAAAAACAATAGCATTCATAATATTTTGTCAGCATATAGTAAATCTCTTTTACCATATGAACCAAGCTCAAAATATTGTTATAGTGAATATACCAAAAAGACTATAAGATTCAAATTGCAGTACAAAATCTCAATCAAAACCAAGGACCCTTAATGAAAATAAAAGCCAAGGACCCTTAATTGCCAAGAAATAAATTCCTTTGCTTCTGCGCCCTTTTCCTTTAATGGAACTAGGAAACAAAATCGATATCTAACATGATATGTGTATTGGTATGGAACTGGGTAACCTTGGTCAGATCTCTAAGCCTATATTATATATAGGAAACTTTTAGATCAACTTTGGGTGAAGGAAGATGTCACTGTGGACAAAGAATTGGGTCCAACCTTTACTAGGATTTTATTCTGTCAAATTTTCTATTAGATTAAAATATTAAGCAACCTTTTTAAGTTCCATCTCTTACTTGGAGCAATACTATAGAATAGACGGCTTTGCATCATCTAAAAATTTATCCTTGCTCTGCAACAGAGGGCAGACAAATAACAATGTGCCTAATACGGTAATTGTAATCTGGATGCTTAATTAACTCATAGACACTTACCACTTATTCTTGATCAAAATCTCCAAGGTATTCTGGTTGCAACATCAGTTTCAACCACCTTACTATAATTGTGCACTCTTTTCAATTCATACTTTTCACAACTCCTACATGCTTAAGTTTGGAATATTCTCTGTACTTATTTGAGCCTTTCTCTAGCACAAAATCATGCTCACCAAGATTATCCACGGAAAACAAAACTTTGGAATCTACCCCAAATGATGTTGTGCCATCTTGCCAAAGTATATCAACCTTAGTCTTTGTGTTCACTACAAGCAATGCACGTTCAAGAATATATTCATTTTTGTGAACTTTCTTATCACGCCTGAATCTGTCTTTATGATATTTTTTTCGGTGTAAAACCCAGTTGTCAAGCATTGAAGGTTTTGAGCCTAAACTAGCATGGCCACAATAATCCAAAGTGGACATGGTGTTATTCTCAACTAATTCTGAAATTGTAGTGGCACAAGAATCAAAATTGGGCAAATTGGTTGCAAATTCTCATTCCTTACAAGTATTTATGTGTTTTTATCTAGTGCAATATATTTCTTGGAAGGGGCTATTATGCCTATGCTTCTCCTTTCAAATGTGGGAAGGAGACGCCAGTCATCTAGTTTCCAATTTGCATATGAAAAATAAGAGAAGAGCCTTAACTGTTGAGGGTCCTGGATATCTGGAAGGATGGTCGTTGACTTATAATTAGGGCCAAAATTTGTTGTAACAACCCAATAAACATATACTGATCCGACTTCCAGGTTACTTATTGTTCCTTCCATGCGAGACCTTCCATGTACCTCACAACCATCTAGCATTCTTGAAAACCACTGAAGAACTACCTCTTACATCCTGACCTAGATAATAAGCATAATATGTATCTCCCAAAAGACACCTGGAAACATGCACCAAGGGCTCTAACTCAACCCTCATTATTTTACAATTTGAACCATCATCAAACAAAATTGCCACATTATCCACAATCTCAACCACCCTGCCCAGTAAAGTTCTATGAATCACATAATCACCCTCTGCAAAGGCCCTTATTGGCCTTAGTTTCTTGCTGGAGACATTTGGTTTAATTGATCCAATAGGAATTTTTAGATCTACCAAAATTTCAACATTAATTACTGTTTATTTCTTCCCTTTTAGATTTGAAACAACTGCAGCAATGTCACCATACAAGAAACTCTTATCAACTACCATAATATCTTCATTTTTTTCATTTGTCTCCAAAAAGTTTGACTAGATTACCCGTGCATGATCCCCTGAAAGAGATTCAACATCATCTTGATATTCATTATCACTATCTCAGTTTGAATCAACTACAACTTTAGTCACCAATACAAACAAACCCTCTTGTAAACCATGTTGGATTACATCTTGCCTGTAAACACTTGCGATAGTTGGATTTTGACCACCTTTCCATGAAGACTTTGTCAAGCCTGAGGATATGTCTTTCATTTTTCTCAAAGATAAGGCACTTTCCCTTGATTTCCCAGTAGGCATAAAGCTTCAATCTATTTAAGGATCATGGAATATTTTTTCTATGGCCCGTCATTTTTCATTATATACCTATGGATTTAGACCATTCTAGGGACTTGTTGGTTGTTCCAACCCACTCTATCCCTAACATAGGACTAAGAGTATTTGGTCTATTCCTTTAGGATCCATAGAGGTGAGATTTCGAAGTTCCTTTCAAAGTATAGATCTTTGAAAGTAAAATAAGGGAAGTTGCAATAAAGGACCTGGCCTCACAATTTCCCTATGGTCGAATGCTTCATGGGGTTTAGAGGTTGTTTTATCTCATTGTTTTTCTTTGATGGAGAGAGATTAGGTTAACAGTTTGATTAGATACGATTCAATTTGTTATATATATATATATATATATATATATATATATAAATAAGTGAATTATGATCTACAAGAAATCACTAAAATGGTTGACAATAACTCAAAATAACATTTGATAACTCAATTCCCTTACCTGTTTCAGATGAATAAACCATTGGAAATGCCCCGATTCCACCCTACTAAATAATCCTTCCCACATCATGGAACATGCAGTAATCCAATATTTTGAACTATATGACTTCCAACACAAACTCACAAATTCTGATATTAGATCTAAGTAGCTATTTTCATCCAGAAGCTCCATTTTTTATCTTAATAAAGGACCTGGCCTCACAATTTCCCTATGGTCGAATGCTTCATGGGGTTTAGAGGTTGTTTTATCTCATTGTTTTTCTTTGATGGAGAGAGATTAGGTTAACAGTTTGATTAGATACGATTCAATTTGTTATATATATATATATATATATATATAAAAGTGAATTATGATCTACAAGAAATCACTAAAATGGTTGACAATAACTCAAAATAACATTTGATAACTCAATTCCCTTACCTGTTTCAGATGAATAAACCATTGGAAATGCCCAGATTCCACCCTACTAAATAATCCTTCCCACATCATGGAACATGCAGTAATCCAATATTTTGAACTATATGACTTCCAACACAAACTCACAAATTCTGATATTAGATCTAAGTAGCTCTTTTCATCCAGAAGCTCCATTTTTTATCTTTATTATTGGGCTCTCATAATATGAATAATGTATTCTAGCCCTGTTGTCAAAGATATCTTTTTGGAAATTTTCCTGTACAACCGAAATCCTAGATATTGTAGCCCTAGATTAATAAATTTGATTTCTAATAAAATTTATTATAAACACACAAAAATTAAATTTATTCAAGGTAATAATTCTTAAATTGCGTCGTGGGCGTTTGTGATTCATTCTCGAAAGAAAGTTTCAACAATTTATTTCTTCAAATTTTTATTTCCCTCCTAAATTTTGAGTTTTAAAAATTTAGTAATATTATTATATTATATATTTATATAATATAATATATTTATAGATTGAAAACATATTATCATATTAACACTTTATATTAATATTATGGAATTAACATACTATATTAATAGTATTGTATTACTATATTATATTAATATTAAAATATAATATAAATATTATCATAATATTATAAGAGAAGTCTAGGACAAATTTGACCAGACTACGGACTTTTGGTCGTAATCAGATGTTCTTTATGCTCAATGATAATAATCTAGTCTAGAAGTCCTATGACATGTGCTAGAAAATTGTGATGATAGCTAATGTGGTGTTACTAGCTGAGCTGTGACACATGGGTCGGTCTACATTTTACTAAATTCTAACACTGCAGATGGATTCAGAGACCCGTACAAAGGGGGTCTCTGAGTCCATATCTGTGTTAGAATTTAGTAAAATGTACAAATTCATTGTCATATTTGTAAGTTTTTCCATTTCCGGAGTGACACAACTAAAAATGACCAAATAAATGACCAATTGTTATCTCGTCATTTGTAGTCTACATATCCCGTGATCAAATTTGGTCATTTATCTTGGTCGTTTTTAGTTGGTTTCTATCCTGTGACCAGGGATGATTTTAGGGGCGAATTATAGCCCATTGGCGAATATTAAGGGGTTCCCAAAAAAAGATGGGCGAATTTTTAATATTAAAATGGTTTTTTTTAATTTAATAAATTAGCCCATATATTATTTTATATATAATTTCCCTTGACTAAATAGCCCGCGCGATTAACCTCTAAAAATTCATAAAACTTGATTTCGCCACCCCGTCGATGGGAAAATCCTGACATTCGCCCCGATTTCTTCCGTAATGGAGGTGAAATCGCCAAAAATTTACAGTTTTGGAGGATAAATGAAGATGATTCGCCAAAATTTATGGTAGATAGGTTAAAATTTTGGTATTTCGCCCCTATTTATGGATTTTTGGGTAAATTTCTTTTAGTTCACCCCTGATTTGCAGGCCCTGGATGTTCAATGCATTGGGTATGGAGCAGCACACGATTTGGGTTTGCTTCAGGTGAAAATGGATGGCACGGGTCTGCTACATCGATTTCCTTCGAGAGTTTTCCTTACAGGGTTAGTGGATCAATATTTCGCTCTAGATCCGTACGTTTATTTGGATTTGGAACTCCAACTCGCATTGGAACTGCCTCTTCCTCCCCTGGCACTGAGTCCACTTCTACAGGGTAAACTGCTGCAACCACCTCTTTCTTTGAAGCCTCTACCCTTCTTTGTTATTGTCTGTGCCTTTGATGTTGCTTCGGACTCTATAATTGGATCTGCAACCTATGCCGTACAATAAAGATGAAGTAAAATCTAAAGGGGTGAAAGTCAATAGCACTGGTAATGAATAAACTCCAACTGGGACCACCTCCGCTACCCCTTATTATGTTTTTGGTATGAAACTACAACCGCCGGTACTTAGACTTGTGAAAAAGCGGGTGT
>LPNX010391815.1:10003-26115 GCA_001517045.1 Pseudotsuga menziesii
CTTAGCAAATTTAAAATCAAAGAAGACACTAGACTGATTTAATATTTACAAATTATAGCAATTTTTAGGAGTAATCTTAAAATTTATAGTTTCTGAAACAAAATTCTCAAGCAGAGGTTAGCAAAAATAGGTTGATCCCATTCAAAACACGATATTTTAGATAGACCCGTTTAGTACCTAAAATCCTACAAAAAAAAGTTCACTTGTGAAAACAATCAAATATAATTTATAAGAAAAGCTTGGTGTTTTTTAAAGTCTTAAATGCAAGCCATATTACAAAGATATCATAAAAACATTAACTTAACTTGCACATATATCTTGAAGCTTAACAAAAAAAATGGTTCTTAAGCATATGAGATAGAATAGAAAAAAAATTACAATTACCTAAAATATTGTAATTACTATACTACGGAGTTCAGAACTAACGAAAGAAAATGGAACCTTCATCATTTACAACAAAAAAGTATCATCGGTGCTAACTATAATGTTCTTTCAAAGTTAATTGGAGGGAACATTAAACATTTTGAACATAGGTTCATAAATCGTTCTTTTTTCTTTGTTGCATTAACATGTGAGATTACAAATTATGCATCTAAATAATTTAGAGTCTACTACTCTTCCTTATTGTGTCACTTCATATCTTAATCAAGTTGATTGACATAACACAATAAAAAAACTTCATAGTTTCTTAACAATTTTTGTTGACATATTTGTATAGTTCTCTCAGTACCTTTTCTTTTGTTTGAATTCCATCTTTTATTACTCATGTTTTTTGTTAAATTTTATGACTTGTGTATTTGTTTGTGATTTCATTGACCATACATATAAGAGCTTATTTTCCTAAATATAAAATTTATAAATGTTAAGGGCCTAAATGCATTAAATTAATTTAATTGAGCATTTGATCAATTTAATTACAAGTATTGATTTAAATATTTTTCCAACAATGATGTTTGAGCAGAAGGTTGTTTTCATTTCTATTGTTTGGGATTCCAGTGAATGATTCCTTTGGCGTTATATACTTCCATAGTGTGATGACATATTCGATGAACCTCATGACCTTGATGTGGTAATTATGATGTGGTAATTATGATGTGGTAATTATAATGTGATGACATATTTAGTATTTTAAATTTGATTAACATCACTTATGATTTTATAGAGAATCTTCCCAAAAACATGATTAACATCACGTATAATTTTATGGAAAATATTCAAAAACTTGATCAACATCACTTATAATTTTATGGAGATTCTTCACAAAAATTGCATAGAAATTAAATTAAAACACTTTAGCCACTACTTCAAAATGAACCATACCTTTAAAGAATGATCTTTGCCTAAAAGTTCTTTAAAACAAATATTAAAAAAAAACAACAAATTATCTACTCGTTAATAAAATACCCATCACCATCTCTTTGTTTGAGCCCCACCTCTATTTTCTTGAGAAGCATAATAGTTTTCAGCTTGAATATATGTGTGTGAAGAAAATGTGAAAATAAAAAACAAATGAAATAAAAAGTCCTCCTCATATGCATATAAAAGAATAAATAAATAAAGAATAAAATATCATAAGTATATTTACATAAAATATCAATTTGAAAATGGAGGGGTCATTTCCCACCTCACTAGGTTACAGGTATGTATGCATTAAGAGAAATATACCACATTCAACATTCAATAAGAAGTTGTTTAAAGTTTAGTTTACTTTAGTGTATAAATTAAGATGTGTATTTGAGAGGAATGAGTTGAGACAATTAAATCACAATAAAAAAACAAAAACATGCATGTCAAGACATCGCCCACTCTAAGGTCGCAGAGAATGTGTGCGTTCTAGGTCCCAAAATATCCTGGATTAACATTTTTCACCAAAAAAATTACAAAATCAAACCTTGCAATTTAATATAAAACCAAATAATGGTCACGAAATTTCTTCACAATGGTTTGCAGACTATTGTGATCGATAACATTAGAGGATGATTAATAATTCTTAAATTGTCGGTCGTTGCCATTGTTAATAGATATTATTCATCTTAATCCATAAATTGTTAATATTGATAGAGAGATATCAAAATCAAAGAGATCATGGACTTACAAAAATGATAGCCTAGCTATGGTCTCGAGTGATCTTGATCTCCATATCATCGTTCTCCATTAGTCCCAACATTACATCCATGGAATCCTTGCTGGCGGCGTTGTCGTCATTGTTCTTCTTTGCATGTTCTTGTATTACCATTTCAAAGAAAGCATCAAATATCTTATGGAAGCTCTTATGTCGGCACTGAAGGCCTTGTAGATCCATTCACTCCAACTAGAGAATAAATTTTCTGATATTAATCGCCTCACTGAAAAAAAAGACCTCCTTCATCATGTCTAGGTTAGAACCTCCATGGTGCCTTAATCCTCCTTTTAGGGCTAATACGAGATGAAGTATGGTCGGTTTAAAGTGGTAGCTATAGGATTTGATATTATGATCTTTAAAAAGAAATCGACAAGTATTTTAGTTATCAATTCTTCCATACAAAAAAAATCAATTCTTCCATCCCAAAAAAAAAATCAAAACTATAGTGAATAATTCATTGTAAGTATACCTTCACAAGCCTTGGAAAGAATAATTTTGCATCATCTTTTGCAATATTATGTACATGACTTAATCAATTGACCATTAACTCAATCATAATGAAAAATTTACACTATAAATCCTCTATAAAAAAAACCATAACCCATGTATAGGCACTAAAAAAGAGTCATGGATATCTCATGAATAATATATCAAGTAATTATTAATTTGAAAAATATTGTCTCAATCCATGAAGGTTGATTTTTACTTTCCTTCCATCAAGATCCAATTTCATTTCATAATTCCAAGAGCACAAAAAAGTCATAGACAAATATCCAAAATAAGGAGAGATTTTTCGTAACTAAAAAATTTCCAAATACAATAGTCTAAAAATTCTACTAATTGTGTTGAAATAGGTTGAATTTCATAAAATCTGGTCCGAAATAGATAAAATCATGTCCATAATAGATAACGAATCCATTTGACCTCCATTTCAAGGCAGCTCATGACAAAAATATCATTGGACTCTGCCCATTTAACTCTTCCAGTTCGCTGCCTCATTCTCCTACCTCCCTCTTGGAGCCCGCTTAATGAACACTTCCTCACCCTTGTAAAAGTGGTATATTTTAGAGTGCAAGGTGGCCTTATATAGAGTATCCTATAATTTAAATAGTTCAAGGCCTCCATGTATTTCATATCGGTAGGGTTTGGGATGAGATTGGCTTGATGAGAGTTTCCATTCTGCCCTTATCAATGCGCTCAAATGCCGTTTCATTGTTATATACGTAATGATGGTTGTTTTTTTTGCTTGAATTGAACTTTGTATCTAATGGAGATGATTCCTTTCAATCTTAGCCCCCATAAAATATCCGATAAATATGTATTTAACTAGCGATTTAGGAGTAGAAATAGAGCCCATTATCCTTTTTTTATGTCATTAATAGCTTACGGAAAGAAACCTGCCCACTTATGCTCATGGTGAATTTCTTTAACAGATCTACTTCAAACCTATAAATTTGTTGAAAATACATAGATGTAATTGGTTACTATGTTTGTGGAGAATGAAGGATAATAAACCCACTGCAATATCATAAATAATTCCATTACAAATTCAGAGTGAATTGACGTAAATACACAAAATTGATGAGAAAACTGCAAATCAGCTCAGAGAAATCTATGCAAAATGATGGAATATCCTACCGATTAGGAAAATAGACTCCATGGTTACAATTTTCATGGGAATGGGAATGGGAAGAGGCAGAGTAGATGTGATCTAGAAGGGATATGTCCAGAAGAGGAAGCAGCATAAGGAAATCACTTACTGGCCTTGGAGTCGGAGTATTCACAGTGCATCAAAATGACTTCCTTGCTGGTATTAGAGTGGCATAGAGCCGGTGAAACAATGGTACTTTTGGCCTCTCTAGGCGGTTGTGCCCTCCTTCGAACTGATGCACACGGTTGTTCCCTCCTTCAAAATGATGGACGTCTGGAAATACTGTTACGACAGAGTGTATAGAACAGTGTAGAAATATGTGGATGGTTTTGATTAGGCAGAGGGACGACCAAAAATTGGGAACTGTGTCGAAAAATTGACCTCAGAGAAAAATGTCTTCGACGTAATTATATATCAATGGGAGGGTGGAGATGTTAAATCTTGAGATATAAATGGCTTGGGTTGATATATATGGGTTGGGTCGAGATTGAGCGGACCATAAAAATTGTTAAACTCCATTGCAATCTTCGCTTGCAATCGGTGTTCCATTCTTTATTCTGTCGATTACTGCTAGCTGATTCAATCGTGAGCCCATTCCTCCATTTTCCAAGGAGCCACGGAAATTTTGGGATTGAAATGCACTATATCTGACTTGATTGGGTCTTGGATATTTGTGTATAGATTCCATTATATTTACTAAGTTATTGAATTTGCAATAAAGGTGTGAAGTTTTTAAAAACAATTTTAGACCTGGTTATAAGAGTGTCTCTAACAATGTTGATGTCCCATGGGAATCTCAAACAAGAAAACCAGGTAGTTTCATTACTAGGAATTCATACAAAACGTAATTATGAAATTTACATCACATGGTCATTTGTTTAAGCCAACTTGGCTTTCCACCTGTCATAATAACCATGCATATCTAAAATTTATAAATAAATGATCTTTTTTAATATAAAACCTATACAAAAAAAATCTTATTAAATTACCCTTGTAGTTTATTTTATTAAAAAGTGTAAACCATGATAAAAAAAGGTGGAATGTGATGCTCTTAATAATGTGAAAACCAAATAAATATTACCCATCAAAGAAAACCAATAAAACTTTATATTTTATTCATATAAAGTAAATATATTTACAATATATGACCCTTTCCATATCATAAAATATCCCTAGGAGGCATGGTCAACATATCCTCTATCGTGAGCCCATTCCTCCATTTTCCAAGGAGCCACGGAAATATTGCCATTGTAAAATATTAATCCACAATTTAATAGGTAACCAATTGTTAGAGGCATTAACACTATTGTGGTGTCTGGTAATTAATAGTGTTATGGAAATTGGGGATGAGGACTGGGAGGGTATAATTCTTGTTTATGGTATGCCAGACAGGAATAATAATAAGGGTTACATTTGCTGTTGCCATCAGGGTTTTATGACATGGCACCTGCTAAAAGATGAGGAGGAAAAATAGCTGCCTGTAGACAATGGAGGCTCTTGCTGCCTAAAGATAATGGAGGCTTGGAGATATTGTGTTCACCAAGGTCAAGGGATTTTCAGCATGGCCCGCTAAGGTACGCCATTCTATTTTTCATCCCCATTTGTTTGTCCTTATTTGATGTATGCGACAAGTTGTTGTTGTTATTTGTATTTGCCACATCAAATTATATAATTCTTGTGCCCTGTTTTAATACCCGATTGTCATCCAAGGGTTCGGGTTTATGTGAGTAGTCTCTGGTGGTGTTGGTATTGACATAGAAATAACAGTGAAGCCAACAAATCAGCAGCTATGTAATCGATCCATAGCAGAAACTGAAGTATTTTGTTGTTCACTCTTTGGGAAACAAAGAGGTGGTTTGGATTTTTTGTTTTTGTTTTGACACAATGGATGTCCAATGCCAACCCAGTATTTTGACATATTTCAGATCTGAAGCAGCCCCGTCTATTTGTTGCAATAAAATGTCATCAAACATGAAATATCTCAGGTCTATCTCACACTTTTCTGTACACTTCCAACGTAAATCCTCAAATAGATAGCATATTTCCAGCTAGGATAAATGAAGTTTAAATTGTTCGTGACAACGGAAGTTCATTTAAAATCATCCCAGAGGAGAAGAGAGAAGATCCCGATACTATAATTAAGGTATTATAGTGGGAAAGGATAGGAAAAGCTGGATAATTATCTCCAGAGCTTTAGAGATTACAAAATATCAAACTGGTTTTGAAATAGACAGTAAACCATTATCGAGAGTCAACCTGTTTATCACTTTCATTATGAATTTGTCATGGTTGGGGACTATTGAATTGGTGTTTATGGCAGCTGACCTCAAAGATTTTATATTTGTCTTGAACAAATCTACTATTTTCTTAATTACTTTGGAGTAATGAGCAGTACACCGAAATTTTTGATAGAAGCATATATACAAAGTAATTCAACAACTGATGAAGATCACACAATAACATCTATTACTCAGAATAAATGTAGACCAGTAGTCTCAAGGTAAACTGCAATCCAACTCCATGACATTGGATTTGTAGTGGGATTCAACAGCTCTTGTGGCATGGGCCACTTTGTTTGAGCAGAACATGGCTTCAGAACCAGAGGAATCCATTTTTGAGAGAGGATTCATGTTGAGGCATCATGTTTTGGCATTGCTTTGAGAGGATTTCTTTGAGAGAGGATTCCTATTTTAGGGCAGTGTTGAGCTTATTGGTGCATCCCCTTTCTTGGAGTTTTATTGTGCTTTAGTGAAGCCTTTAGAGGACTTCTAAATGCTTTTATAATTTATTCCATATGTGAAGGGATGTACTCTCACTTAGAGGTGTCTACTTCATACTTAGAGGAGTTTTCTAGAAATACTACAACTATCATCAAGTCATGCACATTGCATACCAGTCAAGCACTCTGTTACCCCCCATTTTTTATGGGTTTCCACTTGTCATTTTGATCACAATATTCAATGGTGGGTGACATTGTTCATGTCTTTCTTGATCATGGATTGATGACCTAAGTGGATGCTTGCATACAATGGTCATGGTGCCCTTGATTATGAACTTGCATGATTTGTAGAGTTTACAGTCATTTCTTGAAGGGTGCACTTGTCTAAGGGGATGCACTGAGTTGGGAAGATCACTAGATATTCATCCATCCACTGATTTTTGTCTTCATGCTATGTACTGAAGTTATTAAGAATGGTCTGGATTCATTTTTTGAGTTTCATTGAAGAAGAGGAGGGTGCAGACATGTGAGGGAAGGTGGGACTACCTTGAGGAGAAGTTAGAGAAGGTATACTCCAAGATTGACTGACATACATGTTGTGACTATACTATTGTACGTTGCTTGTAGAGGAGTCAAAATGTGTTGTTGGGTACATTCCATTGGGCCTCCCACCTGTCAACACCATCATACATTCAAAACCAGTCATAAAAGGGGTTGTGTTTTACCTGAGGGAGTTGTACATTCAAGATAATCCACATATTACTGAACTGGGTGTGCTATCTATTGTCAATCTCCTTGTCAAATAGGATATGTGAGGACTGATGGGTGGGCTAGTTGAAGCCTGTCACTGCCATAGTACCCAGTTTCTATCATTTACTTGTGCACTGTCAAGTATCTAAAGCATAGAGGTGCCGAAAAGGGAGGTTGCTTCGTCCTCCAAGAGTACAGTCAGATGGTGCTACTTCACAGGTCTACTAATAATGTTAAAATATGATTTAGTTACCTAATTATATTATGCTGTTACAACTGGTTAAAAATAGAACCACCTTCATTTATTTCTATGGTATGTCTTTTGCAATAAATACCATCTATGGTCTCTGATTATAACATTTTGGGCATATTCTTGTTAAATGCTTTAAATGTAATGTTTTTTTGTGGTGTTGAGATCAATAAATTTCCATTGTGTGCCAAACATTGTGAATATGATGCAAACTGTTTGACAAAAGTCCTAGACCGGAAATAAACTTTTTAGTACATCAACTATTTGAAAAAAATACTCTACCAAACAACATACACAACACCACCTAAATATATCAATATTATGGTGAGGGGACTTTACAGTGATGATATTCAATGGTTCAAAGAATGTCCTTACAGAGTTGCAAATCTTGTTTTGTGGGGAGGCGATTGAGATTGCCACATCCAACCTATTTAAATTTCCAATTTTCAAAGCCTAGGTTTAGGTTGAGGAAAACACTCATATATAAGAACAATAAGGGCATGGGTCCCTTGCGCTACTTGAGTGACAATGTTTTTGAAACCACTTCCAAGGCACATCGTTCAAGATGGATCTCATAGATTCTATTTTTTGGCCCACAATCCTTTATGGTTTTGAGGTGTGAGGGTATAGCTTTCTTGAGTTTGATTGGGAGAAGATGGAGAGTGTATATATCTTGATTCTCTATCATATCATCAAGACTAAGCGGACAATTCCTCATGCCATTATTCAAACAGAGTTTTGGGTTTGCTATACTAAACAAGGGTCATGAATCTTAGTATTATTGATTACTCATATCATGTAACTACATGGGTTAAGGATGATATGTAATCACTACCAGGAATAATCGTCTCTCTTTCAATCTCCTAGCTCTAAGGGAAGAACTATACTAACCAAGGGAAGTGTCCCCAACCAAAGGTTCCTAAGTAATAATCGGAGTTTCCAAGAGCAAGCCTAGAAGAACAATACTAATGGGCAAACTTTCCAAAGTATTGCTTTGAGTGATTTGTGAGAAGGTTAAGAGCATTTAGAGTAATTAGATGGATTTGAAATTGGTACACTCAAAATTTTGGGCTAGGACACTTAGAAAAATTAATGAGTTGAAACTAAGGTCCCTAGTTCGGCTAGGATAAAGGATGAGAAAGGCTCCTAGCAAAATCTATATTGATCTAGATGAGCTTAAGTAAGTGAAAGATGAAATCAATGAGCTAGATGCCTAAATATTTCTTTAAGTGATGAAAAATTAATTAGTTGAAACTAAGGTCCCTAGTTCGGCTAGGATAAAGAATGAGAAAGGCTCCTAGCAAAATCTATATTGATCTAGACGAGCTTAAGTAAGTGAAATATGAACTCAATGAGCTAGATTCCTAAATATTTCTTTAAGTGATGAAGAATTTAACATATTGAATTATGAGGTAGTACAATAAGCTCAAAATAACATAACATGCATCCAAATGAATTAGCTTAAGCTTTAGTTGTGAGGAAAATAGTGCTCAAACTTTATAAGTACAACATGTCATGAGAAATAGCATCAACATTAAAATATTTCACATGGAATTTAAGTGTGAATAATGCTTATCCAAGTGTAAGAGTGCAAATATTTGAGTGCTAATTACCAAAATGAATATGAAAATTAAAGAAACACAAGTATGAAGGTGCTCCCTTGGGATGTGCCCAAGGTACTTAAGATTTTATTTATGCCAAATAAGTTAATAACATATGGAGTTGCCAACTCCTTTGAAATAATTCTTCCAAGATAACTCTTCTCAATTACTTCTCTTGCAAAGAGGAAAGTTTTGGCCTTGAGCCAAGGAGGCCTTTGCTAAAAGTAAAGACTTGACTCCTCTTTTTCTTAGGTAGAAGTGATTAAGTGTTTAATATATTATATTAGTGACCAGCAATAGTAAGCATGTAAAATAAAATGAATAACTTGATGAAATGATTAAATAAAAGTTCCCAAATATTATAACAGGTTACCCAACTCAAGTTACACAATGCTAGTACAATTAAAGAGAACTCAATACTTATGCTAAAAATTGAAAATTAGAATTAAAATAAAAGAGGGAAGCAAGCAAATTGTGAGTTAAAACAGTAAACTTAAGCCATCAAAACTAACACTATTATTGATTAGTCCATCAGACTACTATGTATGTGCCTAGAACTACCGATATAGGAGGAGAGAGTGCACAGACTTGAGTTTGAGAATCACTTTTATACCTAGAAGGTGCTTATATTGCTGCTGTTTACCCACATATTTTCCCAACAATAGATACAAAGTTGTTTTCTATTGATTTGAGGTCAGAAGAGGGCTAGGAATCATATCAATAGCCTGGAATAGTCCTTAACCATGCTCAATTGTACTATGAAACAAACCATGTTTTCCTCTTATGTTGATTCAAGGTTTGAAACTTGCTTAAAACTGCCTAACTTATGCCCAGAACGTGCCAAATGACCTTCTTCATCACTGCTCAAGGGTGAAACCATGCCCATAAAGTTTCAGGAACATTCCCAGGCCTGAGTTTCAACATTTTTATCACTGCTATGGTCACCCATAATCACTTCTAAATGTTGTTTAAGGGTTGAAGAGAGGAAGGGCACATCAGCTAGTGCATAGATGCAAGAGATTTTGAGCTAGTTTGTTTTGTAATCTGTAATTTCATTCTAATTGAGGCATGTGATTGGAGTTGCAAATTATACTTACTGATATGATTTTCAGTGTTTTGGGTAGATATAGCACTTAGCTATCTAATGTTTTGACTTAACTATTAGGATGATGTTTTAACAGTTCTGAAATTTCTAAATATAATTTTTGTGTAAGCAAATTTTCGAAGATTCAAACCTAGTAGTAGGTTTTATTTTATTTCTAAACGCAGGTTTGCTTACCATGCACTGAAAATTTCAACATGATTTCATGGATAATACCCATTTTCATATAGTTTTTTGAATCAAAGTAGTGTAAACAAGAATATTCTTTTGAACACACTAAATCTAGATAATGAAGTATATTTTTTCTTGTTTTTTCTTCTATACGATCTTCTTATGATTAAATTATGATACAAAAGGATATAGGGTTTACCAATACATAGAAAAATTCAGTGGGGCTGCATTAAGCTTCTAAAACTCACTGTTGATATCCAGGAGTGGTGGCTTCACTTGGTAGTCTATAATTCAATTTTTTAAGGATAACAAAATATGCTTCAGTTTATATGTCTTTCAAAACAGTAACATTAACACCTATTTTCACATAGTTCTACTGTTAGTACATCCTACAAATATAATTCCTAGACTATCTATATTTTGTATCATATCATCACTGTGTAGTCTAAAATAAAACAAATTCACATTCCATTGATAAAAAAACCTTCTCCATATCACATATCAAGCTCATTTCATTGACCAAAGATATATAATGAACTATTGAGCTATGTCAAGGTGAAGTTAAACTAGCTAACACGAAAGTGACTAAAGTAATACAATACCTAGATCCTTGAGGTTGGAGTATCATCTATACTAGTGGTGATTAATTGGATCCCAATGCCTGCCCAAACATCTGTGAAGGGTTTATAACCCTCCTTCCAAGATTTATCATGCAATTAACTCCCACTTTCACCAATATGTATTGAGATATGTGGAGTGTTTATGTTGAAATCCTTGCATTTAGAGAGGTTTGTGGACATCAATTCTATCTATCCAGTTTTCAGTTCTCCCACCCACACCTTCCCATGCCCTTGGGATTCATTCATGCTTTCTTCGTGGGAGTGTTGAATAGGATACTTCATCTCCTGCAACATCTTCAACATAATCTCTTATTTTTGGTTGTCCTTGTCTATTTTTTGTTGCGTAAATTGACCCAACATTGTGATATTCTCCTTCACATATTCCATGCTAGCAGAGTTTTTTTCTACTATTTTTCCCATCACATCCTTCACTTCCCATCTCTATACCAACGTTAGCATACATGGTGAAAGGATACATGGATTGAAGCTGATCAGAAAGAAGAAACTCTTGCTCCAAATAAAAGCACCGAGATCTATGTATCAATACTTGTTTGTCATAATAAATGGAACATGTCGTCCCTTATGTTTCATTTGCACAGGTTTCCTAGCATTTCAGTTTGTCATTCTAGGTTGTAATTATTTGAGTGAAATTGTGAACAATGAGTTAAAATTTTAACATGGTATTAAAGTAGAGAAACTAACATCTTACAAGGTTTCCAAGGAATATTTTCAGAGGGAGTTGTAAGAGGGATTTAGTAGCTCTGATGCCCTGATGTCGATCTATGCATGTGAGAGGCACAAAGGCTTGTCATGGGTTGTTGGTTGAGATGCCCAAATTTCCAGTGATTGGAAGGTTTATTTTGACCTAAGACAAGCAATCACCCCTATGATTGGTTGTAGATTTAATTTTTTTTGTCACCAATCAATTTGTTGAAGCGTTCTTTTAGGGCTTCCAAATATGACTTGTCTATATCTCTACGTGACACATACTGGAAGTCACCCACAATTTTATACTGTTGAAGTATAGGCTACAAATCTTTTGGAGGAGTTTGATATTTAGGGTATTGTGGAAGGAAAGGTGATTGCCCCTAATATTTTTTACCTATATTGTTTCTAGTAGATGCAAATATTATGTTTTGATAGGTGGTTCCTAGTTTTTCTATTTGTAGTTGCAGGTTATAATATTTGAAGTGTAAATCTGAACTAAGAGTGTAGATAGCCTTTTTCATTCCTAGTCACACTCATGAACAAATATGGGCTATTCATTTACAATAGTTTGAATTAAACAACTAGGGTGCACTTCATCTCTTCTAGATTCAGCATCATGGGAGACTAAATTATGTCGAAGTGATTATTTCTTGCAATTTATCCTCAACTGTTTGCATGTTATCCTCTATAGTTTGCATGTGTTAATATGACTTAAATGTACTATAAAATTCACACATATGGAAGAAACAATCACTTATGGTATTTTCATTGGTTAGGGTCTTAATTTAAAGCATTGAGAGTATGTAAGAGGAATGAACATGGCATGATCATAAGAGATATTGTAGGTAACCAGTGGCTGCGAAGAGCATCTTTCTTTTACTATTGGCCCCTACATTTAAACACCTTCAGAAAGGCGTTCAATCAATACCCACCTTCAACACTTTTCAATTTCATTGATACATCGTTTAAGTTTCCCTTAAATACTTATTTTTTCTTGGCATGGGCTACCCAAGGTCTGTTATCAGTGCCTAATAAACTGCCAACTGCTTTCAGTTAATCCATGTGTAAGATATAATGCTTTGCATGTATGATAATTGCTCTTATCTTCCCTCCATTAATTGCAATTAGGATTTTATTGATATCTTGGCTTTGCCAACTTTTATTACACCTTGTCAAGTTTTACCTAGATTAGCTATTAAGGGACAATAAATTATGTCATATCACCACCCATACTTTTCATGTTGTATATCAATTATCCGAATTCCAACTTTCTCTTTAACTCCAACAATTTATTACGATTCCTGATACAGAGAAAAAATAAAAATCGAGAATTGTTTCACATGAATCCATGCAGAGGGATGTGTGTAGATATTTGCCATGTTAATGAGCTATTCCAGTTTTAATTGTTGGAGAAAAATCTGTTGGAACTTTTGGGTTTTTTTTTAATTATTATTTTTATATTCCAATCAATTCGTGCTTACGTTCTCTTGGTAGCAAGATTTCCTTTATAAAGATAGTTATAAGATTTTCTTTTTCTAGAACCCTCTGTTGATAGAATGATTTCAAGTACTTAACCTCTGGTTAAGGATAGTTAGCTGGTTTTGTTATTTGTATAACTGAATTGTGGGTTGATATTTTATGATTTGATTTATTAATAACTTGAGAAGATGTATGTCATCTTTTTTTTATTCCTATGAATAGGAAGAAAATGGTTTTTATGGTTTTTTCTGTGTAAAAAATTAGTTGTCCAACAAGTAATAAATTTGTACCAGACCAAGTAGCCAATATTGAAAGCATATAGAAACGAGGTATTGGACTTGATTGATAACTTCTTGCTTGCTTTCAACATTCATTTAATTCCCAAAAGTGAAAATAAGCAGGAATATTCATTGGCCATATCAAGAAGTAATTTCAGACCTCCTCTGCCTTTGAAATTAAAGTATGATGTTGAATTAAGGTGTAGACCCAATATACCTGATCGAACAATCGTAAGTAAGATGGGAAACCCCTCAACTTCATCTACCTCCTTGTGGCCTTATCAATTGTGGAAACTAGTATGATGCTTTTCCCTGATGACATCTTACTAATTTTTAGATTATAAATAATGCACATAATATAAATCCTCTTTGTTGTTCATTGTTAAAACTTCATTAGATCATATATGATGCACATAGTAGGAATATTCTTTAAGTAACCATTCATGAGTGCTTCTCTTACCATCCCATTGCTGAACAAAATCACATCATCAATGAATAGAAACATTTATGTAGCAACACACATCCTCAATTGGATCCTACAACTATTTCTTAAACACATCCCTTATTCTTTGTCCTTCTCAAATTTAGGTTATTAGGTATGCATCAATATAGTATCTTGTTCTCTAAGACCCTTTTGCGGACGACTTTAATAGTCTGCGCAATTGTTTGATATTTGTTGCCTCATCATGATAGATTTTTGTGCTTATTAATGTGTTTGGAAAAATAAATTGGATTTTAAGCATGACTGTCTTTGAATCTTAGTGTCTTTTATTACAATTACAAATGATGAAATATAATGTGTTAATATTGCTCATCTTCCCGATTCTTAAAGGGTTCTAGCTCAATGGAAGAGCACTTGCCTTATAAGCAGGAGGTTGGTGGTTCGATTCCTCCATGCCCTAATGATATTGCAATGTATTTCTAAAGGTAAAAATGTAGTAGTGCAATATGGATGCAATATTAGACGCAACACTAAATGCAAAACAAGATGTAAAAGTAGACGTCACACCAAACACAAAAGTAGATGCAAAAGTGGACCTTATGTCAGACGCAAATTTGGACACAAAAATGGATGTCACATTAAACACAAAATTGGATGCAAAAAGAGACTCAACACTAGACACAATTAATGACTCAAAACTAGATGCAATACTAGGCCAAAAACTAGATGCAACAGTAGATGCAAAAGTGGACTCCTAACTAGACGTAACATTGGACATTAAATTGAGCACAAAATATGGTGTGTAGATGGGCATAAAACCAGGCATAACACCAAGTGAAAAACTAGAAGCAACACTTGGCGCAAACAAAAACTTAAAATGAGACAGTATTGGATGCAAGATGGGACAAAACATTGGATGTAAAACTAGACGTAATATTGAATGCAAGATGGGATGCAACGTTGGATACAAAAATCGATGCAATATTAGATACAAGCATGGGTGCAAAACTAGTCACAACACTAGGCGTAACATTGGGTGCAAGATTGGACTCAAACATAGATGCAAAAAGAGATATCAACCAGGATGCAACACTAAGTGCAAACCTAGATGCAAAATAGGACGTAAAACGAAATGAAACATTAGGCACAAACATGGATACAAAAAAAGATGTAAAACAAAATACAAATTAGATGCAAAAGGGGATGCAACATTATAAGTGAAATTGGATGCAAAACTAGATGAAATATTGGGCCCAAAATTGGATGCAAACCTAGATGTAACGCTAGATGCAGAATTGGACACATAATTTGATGCAAAACATGGTGCAAAATTGGGTGCAAGACTTGATGAAAAACTAGGATCAAAATAATACGCAACATTGGATGCAAAAATGAGGCTCAAAATGGGTGCAAACAAAGATGTAACAAAGGACGTAAAGAAAGATGCAATACAAGGTGCAAAATTGAGTGCAAATAAGGGCATAACAAAAGATGCAAAAAATTGGGCACAAAAATGGACACAAAAATGGATGTTAAAAAGGACGGGAAAAAAGATGCAATAGATGGTGTTTTATGAAATTGTACAATAGCGCCAAGTTTAGCGCTGGATTGTTCACCAAAATTGGGAAAAAATTACACTAAAATCTGGCGCTAAATCTAGTTTTTGTTGTAGTGAGGAGTCAAGAACATGGTGACAGCCTTGAATCGAGAATTCCCCCCAAGGACACACCGAGTGGCTTGAGGATTTCTGCCACGTGACCTAGGTGTGTGAAAGGCGGCAATAGGGTTAAGAGTGATAGGTATGGGTGGGAGTTATGTCTAAATGGAGTAGGCAAGAAAATGAGTGATAAATGGGGTTATAAAGTGTTATAAAGAGAGATTGAGAGAGTGGGAGAGATAGAGAGAATAGGGTGTTAAAGGTAGGGTTTTGAGCATGGTGGTGATAGAGAGAGAAAGGGTGTTATTAAGGTTTATAGAGAGGGAGAGAGAGTTGGAGGGTGAGTGGGTAGGGTGTGTATGAATAGGGGTTGGAAGAAAAAAAGGGTTGGGGGAGAATAGATATATATCACGAGGGGAGGAGGGGGATAGGTGTTTATGGAATATTAGAGACGTTATAGAGAAGAGAGAGTATATGGTGTGTGCATAGAGAGAGAGATAGAGAGAGAGAGAGAGAGAGAGAGAGAGAGAGAGAGAGAGATGTAAGGTTGGTAGTGGAAGGG
>LPNX010391815.1:26649-56133 GCA_001517045.1 Pseudotsuga menziesii
GTGTAGGAGCATGGTAGAGAAAAATATATAGAGGGGGTTAGTGAAAGTTATGGGGCGTAGTGGGGAAGGGGAAGAGACATAGGCAAGAGAGAGAGAGAGAGGGAGAGAGAGGAAGGAGTAAAGGGTGAGAGAGTGAAACAAAGGATTCTTTATGGTTAGGGAGAGAGAGAGAGAGAGAGAGAGAGAGAGAGAGAGAGAGAGGAGGTGGATTAGTGTGATTGGAAGGAGTAGGAGGTGTTTGTTAGGGAGAGAGAGAACATGGGAGAGGCTATTCGTTAGGGGGTTTGTAGAGAGAGGGGGGTAAAGGTTAACAATATGTGGAGGAGTATAGGGGTGCATTTGTGTGTGTGGGAGAGGAAGTGAGAGATATTTTGGGTCAAGGGGGATATGTGATTAGTGGTAGGGGATGCGAGAGAAAAATAGATATATATCACATTAAGGGTAGGGAGGATAGCAGTGAGGAGGGGGAGTTGGAGTAGAGAGAGAGATAATGATAATGGGGGGGGGGAGGGAGGGTAAGGATGTAGGGAAGGATAGGGTGTTATAGTATTGTATTAAAGAGATAGAGAAACAAATGTGGGGATGGTAAGTGGTAAGGGGAGGTTGATTAGGAGAGAGAGTGCGTGAGTGAGAGATAGAGAGGGACTGAGAGGGAGAGAGAGTGAGAGAGAGAGAAGGGAAGGGGGTTTAGGGAGTGAGAGAGGGAGGTTAGGGGTAGTCAAAGTGAGAGAGAAATAGGTTTGTTAAGGGGTTAGGAAAGAGGTAGGTGTGGGCGTTCATTATAAGTGGAGGAGTAGGGGAGAGAGTGAGTGATAGAGGGGGTTCGTAAGTGTGTATTATGTGTGTGTGTGAGAGAGAGAGGAGGAGGAGGAGGAGGGAGGTTAATGGTAGGGCATGGAGTAGGGTGGTGAGCAAGAGAAAGTGTGTTAATAAGGTTTAGAGAGAGAGGGTTATTTATAATGGGAGGAGTAGAGTGATGAGGAATATAGAGAGGGTGTTAGTAAGGTTAAGAGAGAGAGGGGGTTAGTAGTAAGAGGAAGAGTAGGTGTGTGTGTGTGTGTGTTTGTGAGAGGGGGGGCATTAGGGGGTTGGGTAAAAGAGAGAGGAGTGGGTTAGGGTTAGGTGGAGGAGTCAATAAGAGAGAGAGAGAGAGAGAGAGAGAGAGAGAGAGAGAGAGAGAGAGAGAGAGAGAGAGAGGGTGAGTGGGAAGAGGGTGTGGGTTATTACAATTTGAGGGGAGAGGGGAATTATCTGAGGGAATGAAATAGAGATTAGGGTAGGTTTTTAGGAATGATTAGGGAAATTAGATATAATTAGGGGTATATGGTGGGGGTAAAGAGAGGGAGAGAGAGAGGATTAATTGTAAAATGAGTGGGAATAGGGAGATCATGATCTTGGTTAGTGAGAGACTCGAGGGTTTGGGAGTAGTGAGAGTGCTTGATAGAGAGGGTGGGGATGTCAAGGGATTATTGGAAGAGAAATTAGTGGAAACTAGGTGGAGGTGCAGGAGTAGGAGACAGAGAGAGAGAGAGGGTTTATAAGCATTAAAGGAAAGAGGGGATAGAAATAAAGAGACAAGGAGGCGATGTTAGAGGTAGAGGTGGGAGTAGGGAGGTGATAGAGTGAGAGAGGAGGTTGGTACAGGTTATGGAGAGGATAGGAGAGAGGGATGTATAGAGGAATAGTGTTATTAGTAGGGGGTGAGTAGGTGGTGTGTGTGAGAGAGACAAAAATATAGAGAAATGGGGTCTTAGGGAATTGAGTGTGAGAGAAGTGTGTTTTTTAGTGGTAGGTTGAGTAGTTGGGTTAGAGAGAGAGAGAGAGAGAGAGTAAGGGGGTGAGGGGGGAGGTTGTGGATGATTAGGAGTAGGTGTGAGAGGAGGGTTTTAGGAGAAAAATATATGGACATTATGGTTAGGGGAGGGGGTGTAGTGGTTTATGTTGTTGTAATTGTAACTTCAGAAGATATTCTGATGTATATTACTATTGTATATTTTTTCACCCCCACCAGGGATGTGTGTTCCTCCTTTGGGGATGTCATCATTGTCTATGATCACAAAGGTAAACCTTGTGTTTTAATTCAGGGAAATAGTCCCTAAGTTAAATTAAGTAAAATGTATTTATGTGTATTCTTAGGTAGGTCAGCCCCAAAAGTAACATGGTTGACTGAGTGGTTGAGTTAACAAACTCAACAAAAGAATATAAATAGGGAGGCACCCTCCTCAATTATCACACACTTCACTTTCTCTCTCATGTGTGCTTTAGGAGAGAGAGGAAGAGGAGGGATAGAGATTTGTTATAGACATATTATTCTTGGGTTATTATCTTTTCATCTTATCTTTGTGACAGAAATATTTTGAGGAAGTCTGTGGGGTTTTATCCTTTATGGTTTCCCTAATGAAAATATGTGTGTCTTATGTTTCTTGTGTATCTTTGATGTATTGCTTTTCTTTTTATTCTTTTAGATAAAGATCCTAAGTAAAATAACTTAGAAAAAATAACATGGTATCATAGAGGCCCAGAAAGAAGGCACTGTGCAGCCAAAATACAACTACAATGGAAGCTATTGGAAATTAGGGTTTCATACTTGAAAACCCTAAAAAATATATTCATATTGACACTTTTTATACAAATAGAGTTTGGATAATGCTCAAGAGAAAAAAAAATTACAGGTCAAAGAGTAAATATTGTTGTATCTTATGTAAATGTTTCAAACTAAAATTCACTATAGTTCAGGAGATATGATTCTTCCAAATCAGGGTTCCATCCTCGTCCAGGTAAAATCATAAACAAGTGGGTTAGGGATAATTGTTCTATCTCGAGCTAGGAATGTCCAAATGAAATTTTTCAAGATGTTGTAGGTAGGGAATGAACTTTAGTTTCTATGGTCCTCTTTTCAAACCCTGAATGTGAAATAGTGACACGTGGTAGTCTGTACAACTTCTCTATGTTGAACAATACTAAAAAAAATCACCTTGGGAAACTCAAAATAAGTCCCGCTTGAAGAATTTGATTCTTCTCTAAACTGTGGATTTGGAAAGAATATAGATCAGGATATTGCAGTGCAAAGTTTCAAACTGTAAGGAGACAAAACTTTGGAGATACAACATAAATAATATCATAAAATTCTGTAGAATAAATTGGGGAAACTAGGGCTTCTTGTTCCAAGAAATTCCCACCACTATTTAAAAAAAAAGAGTACATTGGATAGCTCATATTGAAAGGAATATCTTTCTATCCAATCAAAAGTTTGAAATTCCAAGTTTTGAAAATTAGGTTTTTTTGAGAAACCCTAGATTCCCGAGATCTAGAACCAAGTCAGACAAATCAAATCGGTAAGATCTAAATATTTTCTATTTCCATTTGAGGTTCTCATTTTAAAATGACTAATCACACCTAGCTTGATGAAAATCTTGGTGAATATGACAACTTTTGAGTATGGAACTATAGGACCTCCCTGATCCTTGAAGAAAATAACTTGGATCAATATTTCAGTAAGGATGTTCTAAGATCCTAAGGGAGATGAGGCTAAGGCTAGATCCAAGAGAATAATTCTAGATTCTATTAAGGATAATCTCATCCCTCATGTTTCATCCTTGAAGACACCAAAAGGAAGTGTTCAATGACAAAGCAATCAAAGAAGAAGCATAGATTGTTATAACTACCTTAAATGTCATCCTAATATCATGTGATTCATTCACTCGAGGAGTGTGTTCCAGAAGGAAGTTGATTACATTCAACAGAATCTGGGAAGAGTGCACCCAAGAAGAATCTCGACTCATAATAATAGAAGAGAAAATGGGAGCAAATGAATGTCAAGCTCTCATGATTCAAATAAGATTCCCTAAGTGATGACGAATATGAAGGACTCAACTCATGAAGAACCTCTTATCCATCTCAGCATTTGGATAAGAAATGATGCAGTTGTGAATGAAGAATATGATGAAGTTCAAGGCTCAAGAATGAGTCTACCCACCAAACAAACAAACATAAGTGTTAAATTGTCATTTCATGATATTGTTTGGTTGTGCACTTGTTTATATTCATTTGATGTGTTATGCATGTTTGAGTGTTTTCATTTATACTACTAAATTGCACATGATTGGTAAGAAGTAAATGATTTTGTACAACATTCCATTGCTACTTATCCATATTGAAACCTCTTTGTTGACATATTAGGAGGAGTACACACTCTTAATAACATTGGGGTAGAAAGCATCTAGAAGTTACTGCATGTGTATAGGATATGGATAAATGTTTCAGAATTGGCTAATATAGTTGCATGATTATGTGTCATATATTTGTCACTATTAATATGTTTTGGAAATTATGAAATGTTTCTAATCATGCAACTAAACTTGACTTGTAGATCATTTTGAAGAATAAGTAATGATAATGAAGAAGAGGAAACTAAAGCTTCCTGGGTTAGAGACACCATGGCGAAAGAAAGAGCTTTAGAAGAGTATAAAGAGAACAATAGATCCACCTTGAAAGATGAAGACCATATTGGGCATGATAAATCATACAAGATGAAGAATTGCATGATGATACTTCCAAAGAAAGAAATAGGCCTCTTAAACACTCCAGTTATGTGACACTGTTGAATGACATCATTGATGTAGATCCTTCCAGCTATGAAGAAGCGGCCAAGAAGAAAGGGATGGAGACTATGATCAAAGAGTACTAGTTGATAAAGAGGAATGGTGTCTAGGATGCAATGCCGAGACTTGAAGGGAAGTCTGTAGTGTCATCCATATGGATCTACAAGATCTAGGATGCAACATATGGAAACATCAAGGGATACATGGAAAGAGTCATAGCACAAGGCTTATCACCGAAAGAATACATAAACTAGGAGGAGACATTTGCACCAGTTGTGAGGTACACTTCTAATAGATCCATATGTGCAGGTATGAGAAGGGAGAAAAAATAGTTGGATATCAAGACAAAATTATTGAATGACTTAGTTAAGGAGGAAGTGTATGTAGGGCATCCATTGGGAGTTGAGACACATGATAGGAAGAGTCATGTGTGAAAATTAAAGAAGGCTTTGTACGAGATCATAAGGAAACCATGGGATAGCACATATAGTTACATTAGGAGCTTGAAGATCACCTAGAGTGATGAATATATTAACCTTTTATGGAAGGTTGAAGATGAAATACTATAGAGGATAACAAGCTCATATATGGGTGTGAGAAGAAATTTTCAACAAAGTTCAAGATATAGGATCTTGGTATCCAATGACACTGTATGGATACATAGAAGATCGGTAGAAAAGGAAGCTACTTGTCACTCCAATACATAATGTTTTGATACATAGAGTAAAATATGTAGAGGGAGGATGATACTCTGCTTCAGAGGGAGTGACTGCAAAAGATCCTTAAGTTAAGCATGGTATGGTAGGATAGACAACTTAATTATGGGCCTAGGATTTACTAAGAGAAAAGTGGATTCCAACCTTTAATTCAAGGTTAAAAGAAGAATACTAGTGATACTCCTACTATATGTGAATGACATGTTCCTAACAGGCGAAGAGGAACTCATTAAAGATGAAAGGAGGAGACTTTCTATAGAGTTCGAGATGAAATACCTAGGGATGATGCACTACTTCTTAGGCATGGAGGTGTGGTAGAATGTGGATGGGATTTTCCTTGGTTAAGGAAAGTATGCAGTGTAGATTCTTAAGAAAATCAAAATACTGGACCGCAAGTCGACAGCCACACCTATGGCATCAAACTTGAAGCTACTGTGTGATGCTTCATCAGAGTCAGTTGATGCCATTATGTATTGTTAGATGATTGGATCACTGTTGTATTTGAAGAATATGAGACCAAACATATGCTTTGCTGTGAACAACCTGAGCCAGTTCCCGATGAATCCAAGACAATTTCACCTGGTTATAAAGCATGTAGTGAGGTACTTGAAGGGTAAAGTTGAGTATGGGATCAAGTATGATACGAATCAGAAGACTAACCTACACGATTATGTTGATTTGGATTGGGCAGGAAACACCACTGAGAAGAAGAATACTTTGGGTTTCTTCTTTTGTTTGAGATCCAAGATGGTCTACTAGATTGGAAGGATGCAGTCCTGCATGGCGCTAAGTACAACCGAGGAAAACTATGTTGCCACTTTCTCGGCTAGTTGTGAGGTAGTATGTTTTTTGAAAGATACTATTTTATTTGATTGATTTGAATTGCATGTTTGTATGATGTAGAGAGGATTATTGAATCTTTAGTATGTGATCCAAATCGAGGCCCCTCGAAAGAGGGAATGATGAATTCTATCATAACTAGAGATATAGGTTATCCAAGTGTAAAAGTCTTGGAAAAGTTTGTAGGTTACTTGGATGTAATAAGTCCTGGAAAAGATCATAGGTTATCCTTCGACGTAATCAGTCCTGATGTGATTCTATGCTAGAAATAGCCAAAGTGAAGTTCAAATACTTCAGAGAAATACTTGGTGTGATCTAGAATGAGATCTCTTGAAAGAGGGAGTGTTCTAGCATATTTAGTGAGATAGGTTTTCTTAGTGTAAAATCTCGATGAAGCTCATAGGTTACTCAGACATAATCCACCCTATAGGTTTTCCTTGGATGTAATTATTCCTAGCAAAGCTTGCAGGTTATCCTTGAATGTAATCAGTCTTGGTGAAGCTCATAGTTTATCCTTGGATGTAATCAGTCCTGAGACGAGTTATCCAAATGTAAATATGAGCCTTGGTGTGGTACGTAGGTTATTTAGATGTATTAAGTATTATGGGTTTTCTGATTGTAAAATGGAGACCTGGCATGGTACGTAGGTTGCTTGGATGTAATATGCCCCGAAGGTTATCTGAACGCAAAATATCCAGGATGCAAGTTGTTCAGATGTAATTCCTCAAGGTTGAACTAGAACATAAAAGGTCTAGATGTAGTGGGTTATTTGGTCATAATCAGTCCTTACATATATATCCATATATGTGTGTTCCCATGTTGATATGATAAGGTCATGAAGCACGTGAGGTGCACCTAGGTGGTTCTCCTTTACTGGTAGAATGCAATTTTACCATGGAGAGACGTAATGCACTAAGTGTGCTCCTTCAAGGTTCTCACATAGTGGTAGATGAGGATTATCTTGGTGACATCCAGACATGTTCCTATGTTGATAGAATGAAGGTCATATACATCTGGGTTGTGATCTATGTGTTTTTTTTGTTTTGTGCAGGACAAAAGAGATGATCTGGATACAAAAAGATAAAGGTAGGAAATGGAGGTTATTGTTGTGGAAATATGAAGAAGGTCTTGGGTTGTACCTATGTGATAACAATGAGATGATGGTAGGGAATGTAGGTTATTATAGTGGCAATGGTAAGAAGGTCATGGGATGTACCTACACAATTATTTGATACGACGAGAAGACGGTAGGAGACATGGGTTATTGTAGTGACAATGTAAAGAATTGTCCTGGTATATACCTACGTGATGGATTTCTCGTGGATATGATGAATACCTATATGGGGTCTAGACCTACATCCAACATGAAAAAGGGTTGGATTTTTAGAAACTTCCTATTATGGATAGTTGCGATAGATTGAACAAGATTAGGACAATGGTAGCAGTGATGATGATGACTCAGCGATGATGACCAGATGTGTTGATGACTGTGGTGAGAGAATACCTACTAGTTAAGAGGGAGTTTTGTTGTAATTGTAACTTTGGAAGATTTTATGATGTATATTACTATTTTATATTGTTGTACCCCGATCGGGGGTATGTGTTCCTCCTTTGTGGATGTCATCATTGTGTATGATCATAGAGTTAAAACCTCCATTGTAAGTAGGGGAAATAGTCCCCAGGTTAAATAAAGTAAAATGTATTTATTTGTATTATTTGGTAGGTCGGCTCCATAAGTAACCTGGTCAACCTAGTGGTCGAGTTAACAAACACAACCAAAGAATATAAATAGGGAGGCACCCTCCTCATTTTTCACACACTTCAATTTATCTCTCATGTGTTTTTTATGAGAGAGAGGAAGAGGACGGACAGAGAGTTGTTGCAGACATATTGTTCTTGCATTATTATCTTGTCATCTTATCTTTGTGACCGAACTATTCTGAGGAAATTTGTGGGGTTTTCTCCTTTATGGTTTCCCCGATGAAAATATCTGTGTCTTGTGTCTCTTGTGTATCTTTCATGTATTGATGTGTTTGTTATTCTTTCAAATAAATATCCTAAGTAAAATAAATTAGATAAACTAATAGTTTATATAATTCTAAGGAACTTTAGAGAGAAGGGGGTATAGGGTGGGATTAGAGAGAGAGAGAGAGAGAGAGATGGAGGGGATTGGGGGTGGTAATTTGTATGGGTACTTGGACTAGGAGAGAAAGAGAGATAATTTAGGGAGTAGGAGAGATAGAGAGAGAGTGGTATAGGTGTTGATTATGGGTAGGGATAGAAAGAGATATATATTAGGGTTGGGGGAGATTCAAGGATTTAGAGATCATTACGAAATTTAGAGAGAGGGGTCCACAAGTTTGTGGTAGATAGAAAGGGAGATGGAGTGTTAACCCAAAAAATCACCCGATTAGCTCTATATGACCTACACCATGCAAAGACATCTATTTTATTTCTTCCATTGACCCCCACACCCTTACAAATGCTCAAAAAACACAAAAGGGCTTAAAAACCCCATAAAAGAGCCAAAATAGCTCTCAAAGGGGCTAAAGCCTCCAAAAAAGGGCTAAATCCCCTAAAAGGGGCTTAAGAACCCCAAAGGAGCTAAGGAATGGTTGAAAGGGGATTAAAACCCTAAAAAGGGCTTAAAGCCCTAACCAAGGGCTTAAAAACCTAAAAATTGAGAAAAAAATATAAATACAATGGTGGGGGTCACTCTCAAAACACTCCTTCTTTTCCTACTTTACTCTGCCCATATGAGTGCCTTGAGACCCACATCCCTCTCCTCCACTTGCTCCATTAGACAAATCCCTAATCCATAGAGAGGTAGTGTCCTGATCAAGGGCATGGCGACCCATTTCTCCATAGATAGAAGGTATAATGGTTTTTTCTTGTTGTTTAGTTTGTATCATAGTTGCTCATAGCTAGTTTATTGCTAACGTTTATTGTAGGGTTTTACTTGTTCATTTCTTTAACAGTGTGTTGTAGGTTCTCCGTTAACAACTTGTTGCAGGTTTTTCTTTCACCCATAGAAGGTCTATCCTTCCGTCCTATAGACAGAATGTAGTTGTTTTAGCACGTAGCTAGGGCCTTTTCAAAGCTATAGATTGGCGACCATACCGGGTCGATCCCACAAGATCCCTGTTTTTTTTTGTTTTATAGATATTTTGCTTACTTAGTTTGATAGATATTTGCTTATTTAGTTTGATAGATCTTTTGCTTTCATTTTTGTTATTGGTTTGGCCACAGTACCAGTTACTGTTGGCTGTTGTTTGATTTACAAATCATTCAACTATGCAAAACTAGCTGAACCAAATTTTTGAAAATTCACCTCTGTTTGGTCACATTTTCTTCCCAAACAGTTGATCCATTTGCAAATCTGTCCATGGTTAGGGGTAAATGGGCATGTTTTCAAATTGGGGTTCAACCATTTGAGCTAATTCCTCACGGTTTGATCACAATACTCTCTGAAAAAAACAGGTCCTATACAGGTGTGCGATCCATTTTTTAGTTTGTATTAGCATTTGTATCCTTTTGGGCTTACCTGTTTGCTACTATTTGGACTATCAGTGTGGCCCAGCTGCCTCTGTCCAGTATCCTGTCTCTGTCTGAAAGAAATTTTGTAGGTTGATTATATATTTGGTTAACTGTTAATGCATGTAAATTTGTTTAAAGGCTTAGCTTAAATACTGTCAGTTGATTTTCAGTTTTTCATTTAAACATTTGAAATCAACCCCTTGCTTAGCCCTTCCTCATCTACTTAGTCATCACCCTCCAGGGTATTTCGAGATAAGATGTAGGGTTAAGAAAGTATAGTAATAGGAACTTATCCTTGTCATTTTTTGAGACCATTAAAATGAGTGACTTGGAAGGTAGAGGGGGTGGGAGGCCCAGGAGGTCTCACGGATTTCGTGTCATCCCTATTGATCAGCCCTGCACTCGAAGAGTGACCTGTGGATCTATGGGTGGGATTTTTACCACTTTTTTGAGAGCCCATCACTCTTTCTTGGTAAAAAAAGAATACAAGGGTAAGGTAGTCACCTAGTAGGTTTAATTTTGTTCAAAGTGTAATAGTTGCATGTTCAATTTTTTTGTTTAAAATTTCACTGGTTTTCATGAGAGATTGCCCATTTTTTCAATCTCTGCAACAAACCAGAAACATCTGCTAGGAAGTATTCATAAACCATGGTTGCATATTCACAAAACTGAAGCATAATAACAGAAAATTATTTTAAAACGAATAATTTCTCATACACTAAGCATGCACACAACCACACCACTTAAGGAAACCAAAATCAGTTCATGATGCCAAGTGAACCCATTAAAATCAATCAATTTACATTAATTCAAAACTTTGCAGTTTGAGGACATAAGTCCCTAACTACCTTAACCATGAAAAATACTTGGGCTCTGCCCTAAAACTCATTGTGAGGAGTACCACGGGAACCCCAAAGTAGCTAGCACATTGAGAGGAATTGCCAAGCGAAATGGGAAACAACCCCTACTGATTGACTAGAAATCCTATGAGGAAAAAACCAAGTGCTATCTCCTAGCAGTCTTGGTGGCTGAGTGACCACCTATAATCCAATAGGAATCCATTGAAACCAGAGTCCAAATCGTCATTTCTTGTTACATTATTTGGTCTAGAAAACAGACACGATTGATCCACCATGCTCTTCCTCACACTTGAGAGATGATCCACCTCAATTCAGGTCTTTAGACCAGCACCATCAAGACCATTCTCGACAACCCTCTATACCGTTAGAAGGCCACACAGCCTCTGACTCAGAATCAGACTCATATCAATATGAGCCAGAATTACACACTGCACCATCTAGCCCCATGGATGGTGCAAACTCAGATCCACTTTCTAGATTGGTGATTGGAAGTGGGCCCATGTCCATACCTCACACCACCACCAACACCCTTGCTGGTAGTCCTAGCACTGTCATGCACACTATCATAAGTTAGCTTCCTCCACCCATAATTACCAGTAAAACTGTCCCACCTGTCATACATGGCGGCAGTGGCCCTTTTATGACTATCCACACTGTGGGAAGTCAATCACATGTGCCCCTAGTCATTCAGGGACATCATGTTCCTACAAAACCCACTACCATTATTGGTCCTTCCCACATTAACCTTGGGTCTAACCTCTTATTCATGGAATGCCTCAACTTGCTTGACTTAGCTAGGTTAAACAATGACCCCATTTTCCATTAAGCCCATTGGCCTCCCATGCCAACCAAGCTCCCCTCAGACATCCCTAAGTTTGAAGGGAAGGTTGGGGAATGCCCCCAAAACCATATAATGATGTTTCACCTATGGTGCTCATTAAACAACATCGTAGATGACTCAATCAAACTTAGGATTTTCCAACGCACCCTCATAGGTGCTACAACAAAATGGTACATTGAGCTACCACATGACAAGCACTTAGACTTTAACTCATTGGAATTCATGTTTCTTGTAGTATTTCCAACTCCCCGTCAGATATGATGAAGGGGTGGAGATCCTACTATCTTGCCACCAAAACACTGCGACCCACATCCACAAGTGGCGGCAACGTCATAGCCTATGCAAAATCCAACTTGATGACAGGATTTTCCTCGACTGGTTCCTAAGAACCTTGCTACCACCCATAGCCAAGGACACCGCCTTCGAGTGTCCCCAGATAGAGGAAGATACCATATTGAATGCCCAACAGTTTGACCTGATTTATGCATAGTCTGGCTACCTTTATACCATCATTCAAAATATTGCCCATGCAGGTACCTCCTACCATGATGAACAGGGGGAATCCCATGTTGCATACGACATTATAGGCTCGATATCCCATCAATCCAAACACCATGTGACACACCCTATGATTCCACCACAATAAAACAACACCCTAGTGTTTCCCACCCAAACCAAGCTCTTGACTATTCATGAATGATGTCTCAATCTATAGCCACAACCTCCTACGCACAAACTGCACCATAGCAAAAGGCCCATACACCTACTTGGTCGACACAATAATATTTGGGATAGATGACCAGATTTGTGGCACTCCCTGCCCCCTAAGTCTACTATGCACCACCAGTGTAAGCTGCTCCAATGCCCACCCCAGATCCACATGCACCTTTGGGACAAGTGTTTGCTCAGTAGAATCTTCCCAACCAGACTGCCCCCAATAACCAACCCCAAATAAGCAGTCAACAACCTTACCATCCTCGCAGCGACGCCAATCTGCCAGCACAAAATAACAAACAGCCCAATACACCTCGATGGAATGCTCCATTGTAGACCAATCACCCATGTGAACTATGCAATGTCTATGGGAACTACACCCATGAATGTCCTCTCATGGGGCGTTCCAGAAAGTACCTCCAAGACGAAGCTCAGGAGGGAAACAATGCGGCATCACAAACACAGTATAACCCAGCAGCATTGGGCCCTCTACCCATGGTTCTCTAGAACCCGTTACCACTCCAAGGATTGGTAGCAACCGCACCCTTACCCCAACCTGCTCCTGTAGCCCCCCCTATTCCTCCTCCCATAGAGATAGGGATATATCACCTGTTAGCACTGACAAGTGAAGAGATCAACTTGTAGACCAGGAGGAACCAGTATGGATCCCCTACTGAAACCAATGAACCATCAGCAACATCCACATCAAACATGTTCAATGCACCTCTTCACCTTCCTCTCCCTCCCATGGATGGGGTAGTGAGAGGTCCACATATCCCCTTTAGGCACCTTGCCAACAACACCACCGCAAGAGCAGTAGTTAACTATAGTATCGTTGACAATTTGGCCCAATCACCTATGGCCATGTCTGCTCAAAAGGTACTTAAAACATGCCCAACATAGTGGAAATCCTTACTAGCCACCCTCAATACCATAGATCCCTTCAACTCCAGATTGATCACATTTTATTTAGACAATGGAGAGCCCAGAATGCCCTTAACCATTGCCTTCCAGATTCTGGTGTCATATCAAAATTTGGTCATGCGTCGGTGCATTGTTGATGAGGGGTCATCCACTTGTGTCATGCCAACCTTGGTCTAGAAGAAACTTGGGTCCCCTATCTTACATCCATTCACCACCATGTTGCATGCCTATGATGGCCACCCCACCAAATCCCAAGGCATCCTTCCACATGTCCCCATCTCTTTAGCAGGGAAGACCATCCTAACTGACATAAAATTCATCAATGCTCAGTTGGACTACAACCTTCTCCTAGGACATAGCTACATGTATGCTATGCAAGCTGTGGCATCTACCATTTTCCATCTCATGATGTTCCCCCATGATGGAAATATTGTAAAAGTGGACCAACTAACTTACCATAATCCACAAGGGTCGGCTGCACCAGCCAATGTCATCCCTACCATTGATACCTCTATCGACAATGCAGTCGTCCCTCCCTTGATGGCCGTAGGACTAGGATTGTTCACCAACACTTCCATGATGGCTTCCTTCCCATCCTTACCACCTCCACCGGAACCAAGTGATACTACGGATTTATGCATGCTCTCATCTAGCACCATGGCACCCAAGCCCCAACCGAAGCCACAACCCCAACCACAACCGTGGCCCCAATTGTAGCTGCACCCCCAACCGTATCCATAACCCCATCTGTAGCCGCATCCCCAAACACAATTACTAGGGAATTACTAGGGCTCCTTCCCCGTCCACACAATTCCCTTCCTGTTCCCCCCAATCTGGCATAGTGAGTAAGCCAGTAATGGCCACCTTAAACTTACCCAACTTCACATTGGGGATTCTTGTGTGGTATCTTGACCACCTGCTCAACCTTCAATGCCACACATCATGTTTAATCCTGTTCAACCCATCGCAGTTGAATCACATCCCCTCCTAGCCTAAAAAAACCACCTTCTGTACCCACACCAGCCCTGCCTCATCCAAAGAGGGAAAGGGGCAAGAACACTAAACCAACAGCTGAACCGTGACATACTCCTCCTTGTGCCATGTGTGATGTACAAGGGCATTCAACTCAAAACTTCCCTAAGATTTGCATGCTCTGCGCACACTTAGATGCCATGGATTCAACAGAGAACATCCTCATGGTTGTCCTCCCAAGTGGGACACCAACCAAAAACAAGTCTTTGAGGACAAACCATGGAGACACCCTTTGCGACTTGAATGGTTATTGTAGTAGGGCTTTCACCCTAGCTATAGAGAAGGAACAACTCCCTTCTGTCTATAGGATAGAAGGGTAGGGTTCCTATGAGAATGCAAACAAAAATAGAAAGGAAATGAAATCAAACCCTGCAAACAAGATTAGGCTCCAGAACCTGCAGAAAAATATTAGAACATAAACCAAAATACCTACAAAAACATCTTAAGCAATGAACCTGCAAACAAATACTGTTAGAAAAACTACAGTTTACCAAAGCAAAGACATAAAACAAATTAAGTATACCTTTTGGTTGGAATGGGCCACCATGCCCTAGCTTGGGAAAGCACCTCTCTTAGGAATGGGGAGCTATGGCTCAATGGAGGAATGGATGAGAGGGAGGGTGAATGGCTTGAGAGGAAAATGGTCTTAGGGCACTCACACAGGAAGCATAATGACAAGGAGTGAAGGAGTGATTTGAGAGTGACCCCCACCCCTCTATTTATACTTTTTCTTGGGATTTTTAGGGTTTTAAGCCCCTAGTTGGGATTTTAGCCCCTTTTTTTGGCTTTTAGCCCCTTTCACCAAATATTTATCTCCTTTGGGGGTTTTAAGCTCCTTTGAGGGGTTTGAGCCCCTTTTTGGAGGTTTTAGCTCATATGGGAGCTAGTTTGGTTCTTTTTAGGGGTTTTTAATCCCTTTTTCATATTTTTAAGCCTTCTTAAAGGTGCGGGGATCAAATGGGGTCAAATGAGGGTCATGCACAAATTTCCTTAGGTGGTGTAGGTCATGTAGAGCCCATTATGGGATTTTTTGGGTTAACAGATTTCCCCCTGATGTGTGAGGATAGGAGCTCATCGTATGGCCAATGAACATCATAGGATTTTCTTGGGGAGAGGTGGTGCTTCCTGGGATGGGGCATGGTGGCTTTTGGTTTTTGTATTAATATGGTTCCCATCGATGGGTGAGATACAAATAATGTGTGACATGTATATGGACGAGGCGGGCATCCCCATGTTCATAATGATGTCAAAAGAATAATGCGATCTAAGCTCTATAATACAAGAGCCGACCATGTACAACTATTGTTACAATAATGGTTGCCTCAATGAGAGGCTGAATAGAATACTGATATGAAGAACTGCTACATTGGACCCATGGCATTCTCATGGAATGCTATATCTTCATGACTGATGGCCTACTGGATCTAGAATGGTACATATTTGTAGGGACCCGCTGACTGATGAAGAGTCAAAGTCTCTGTGGTACAAGTATGCTGCATCAATGATAAATCTATATAGAAGCACTACTGGGGCTTCTGAACACTGTCTCCAATGTAACCCAGGAATCACAAGGGACATGAACATGTTGGGGTCCCTTAAATATGATCATCAATGTGCTAGAGTCAGGTGACATCCAGGGTATTTGACCAAATACTGCACGGACCAATACCTTGTATGAATCTCAACGGTGCGATGATGTAGCTGTAGTTGAGCACATGAGAAACAACCATCTCGAGAGGCACTAAGGACTCCTCTCAAGTGGTCCAAGGAACTCATCAATGAGGTTAATGAAACTAGGATATAGATATCTCTGGGTCTATCCTCCGGAATACATGTGTTGTCATTGATAGAAGGAGACTTGCCCCTGGTCAAGGAAATGGTGTTTCCTTAACTAGAAGCATGAGGGAGATAACCAAAAGATGTGAGACAATATGAGGATTGACCCACTGAATTGGGGGGGGGGAGGGAAGGAGTTGAACAAGGGTACAGGGAGTGTAGTAGAATCAAACTTCCTTTGTTCAGAGTATGACGACGGGGTGGACTAGGCAGCAAATGAAACTGACTCGTGGGAAAGGGATCATAGCTGTAATACTGGGAATGTAACTGCAGATGGGAAATACTTGGGGGAGGTAGAAATTTTTTATATTGATCCAAGGAAGACACATTGCAGAGTACTTTGAACAAAGGTGGCCCAATGTGGGAATGCTGCCAAACTGTTATCTATGGGATGGTGTCTAGAAACACCATTGTGGTATGATCTCGTGGACTTTTGGTGAGCCTAAGAAAGTAAATGCTCAATGGTGCTTTCAATTTTAGAGAGTATGAAAGCATGAATAATACTCCAATCGGGGATATTTTTCGTTGGTAGTATCCTGTGCCCAAAAAAGGATAAAAGTATACATAGGAGAGCTTGCACATCCTTTAGGGGATGAGAGACTTCTTTACTATTGGTAGTCCAGTCAGACCGAAAAAAGTTAAACCCATACTTACTGGACGGTCATTCAGATACTTTTACGAGCATGAACAAAACCAAGTTTCCTTGAAAATATTTTCTTGATGAGAAGGCTGGAAAATAGCTTAACAACAAACCATGGTGAGATTTTTCATAAAGTTCGTCGCCTCTACCTGAGAAAGCATAAAAGGATGCAGGGGGGAATTGTCTTGGCTTGAATGTGCCAAGGTGCTCCTTTTCATTTGATGGTCTACATAGTTTGCAAAAGGAGATAAATGAGATGATGTAGATTCCCTTTCCTATAATTTAATGAGCATGAAAGGAAGCAGCTGCACTCGACCATCTTTTCATTCTTTTAGGAGTCAAAAAAGAGCTTAAAAGAAACTCTAGTATGGTCAATCGATTGTGGTGGCATAGGTGGTGCCCCATGTCGAGACAGTGGACAGTGGTCCAAAGGTCATCCGTGCAGTATGGATGGAGCAGGTGGATCTTAGACATACCAATACATGCATGGGATAGATTATGGCAGAGGCACTCGAGTGAGTGTAGCAGAGGCACGAAAACCAAGGTGGCTCTCGAACAGAGGTCAGGAGAGTTGTGTGTGAGTTGTGGTGGACATACTTGACTACATGTGGTATGAGTGCAAGTCCAGAGGTAGTTATATGCCAAATGCATGAAAAAGAAATGATCTATCCTTCGGACGATGGTCCAAAGACCCGCATAAGGTGTGGTGGATGGAGTAGACAACTATGTGTTGAAAATAAAAGTGATGTGCCTTATGAGTGGTGGCCCGAAAAACTGCATGAGTTGTGGTAGGAAAGCGTGATGCAAGTATAGGTCCAAAGACACTTGCATCATGATGTTGTGGCTCTTAAATTGAGGTAAATTCTGGGAAGTGGTCCCAAAATTATTTGTTAAACATGAGACGATAGTCTCATAAAAAGATAGAGGGTGGAATTCTAAAACCAGTGGCCTAAACGGTGTCTCAAATGGACTCCATATGGTCCTGTTGTGTCGAAAGGGAGAAAATAGGTTAAATGGGGCCTATATAAGGGTGGGCAGCACTTTGTGAAGTGTCATTGTCACTGTTCACTATAGAGTTGGAGAGGTGGGCCCTATATTTTCTTTTACTAATTTCTCTTGTTCCTACCGGTGGTTTCGAGTTCCGCAACTTGCAGGTAAGAGCTCTTGCCACATCTATCCTTTTTAGTGGGTTACATTTTGAATTTGGTAACCCAGAGGTCCTCCATGAGCCTGTTGGGGTTTCAATAAGCCAAGTTTCACCTTTCAAGGGAAAAAGAGTGACTTGGTCGCACCTGTGAGGCATTTTTGAGCGACCTGGTCGCTCTTTTTGGCCAAATAGGTGTGACTTGGCCCCTAGGTGACATTTTTTTATGAGAGCAGTGGCTGATAGTTGTGTTTTGATTTTGTAGGATGGATGAGATTTAGTGGCATGAGAGAGACTGTAAATACCTCCTAGAGGTGGCATTACGGGATGGGAATGTGCATGCTACACTGCCCCATTATGGTTTACTAAAGTTCATGCAGATACGCCTCATGAAGAGCTTGCACTTGTTGCTGCAAACGTTGGTGAGATTTTGGGATATTGGGAAGGAGGCCTTCCTCTTCTAGGGCTAGTGTATTGAGATTACACTGGTGGATGTATACTTCTTGACGGGGATCCTCATGTTGGGAGTTGTTGGTGACTTAGCGCTGGTGCTATCTCGGGGGGAGATATTAGAGGAGTTATGTGATAGGCACTTTTATGCTACTGTGTATGTGTGTGGCTCACATATCTTGATGTGTGACATTGAGGACTTGTTTACATGGGCAGTGGAGACATTATTGCTATATATATTGGGTTCCATGGGGACCCACAAGATATCTGGAGGGCATCTGTAGTTGGTAGAGCATGCTATTAAGGGCACTTACTATGGGTGGGCCCAAATGTATCTTCAGGTTGTTCGATGTCAGCTGAACAATGAGAGGGTATATGGCACAGGATTTTGTTTTGGGTCCTTCTTATGTGATTTCTTTTTTGAGAAAGTACCTACTCTGCATCTGCATTAGGCAGTGCAGGATGGTGGTCTGCGGGAGCCTCGAATGCGTAGGTGGTTCCAAATGATGGTACAAGAGGGTGGCAGCAGAGTGGGCCACTTCTCCAATGAGGATTTGCTTGAGTAGTGGTGGCAGCTCCTAGTGATTATTGAGGAGTACCCTTATGTGGGTATGGATTATCATGGGGATCTCGAGATTCCACGAGCTCTTGGTTAGGCATGGGGACCAGCTGGTTTGTATGTGTGATGTATTTATGTTCATATTTATACATGATGATTATATGTATAAATTGATGGTGTATTTTCTTGTGTATGCAGATGTTGGTCCCCATCCATCGCCTGGGTATTAGAGGCGAGTGGTCGCTATTGCAGAGGTGTTGGTTCCTACAGGGAACCCTCACAGGCGACGACAGGATGTACATGATTTTTTTTGGTATTTGGAGCGGCTTGCTGATGGGATCTCTGATGATGGCTAGTAGCATTCGAACAATGATATGATTTCTACAATTCATAGTTTTCCTCTAGAGTGGACCTCTGTGATGAGGAGGATGGCCATGGCCTGTGATTATCTTTGTCGGGTGGCAAGAGGGGATCTTCCTGTAGAGGATGAGTCTTTTGAGGAATATGATGATACTGATCCAGATGACGAGTCTGGGTCAGATTAGCAACCAGTGGGGCTACCACTAGTGCGTTGGTACACTTAGGATTTTTGCATCTCTATGTATAGTCAGCTAAGAAAGCATATGTTGCTTCTCATTTTGTACGGAACATATTGTGGACATGCGACTTATCTACCTATATATATTTTTGACGCACATGGATGCGCTTTTTATGGTTTTATATGTGAGTCTTTTTATGATGATGTGAAATGTAATGCCTAGATGATGTATTTTTACACTTGTGTGTGTGTTTTATATATGATTATGCATGATGTTGTGGTTGTATGTTTCCTATATGCGATTATGAATGTGCCAATTTAGAATGTCATTAACCATTTGATCTGCTACAATATTGAGGTTTCTAGGGACATGTGTGAATGTAATGGACTCAAATGTTCTAACCATCTATTTAGTGTGCAAGAACTTTCTAAAGAGGCAGGGATTACGTACCTGGTAGTAGTTGTTCAACTGGGAGACAAGCAACTGGGAGTCTAGGAAGACATCTAGATGGAAAACACCTAACTGGAGAGCGGTGGACAAAAGGCCGTTGAAACCATCATATTTATCCTAGTTTTTGGTCACACTGCCCACACATATTCTGTCGATATGGATCAACTCGTACGATGGGGAGTAGATGACCCATGCAGCCGAGGAAAGGTTTGGATACCATCTGCTCACTCCATCAGCAAATCCAATGTACCGATCCAAGGTAGGATCCATCTGGAGAAATGAGGGGAAACAATACATAAGAATCACTTCTAAAAATGTGTAAAACAAAAAGGGACAAGACTATATTACAAGCTGAACAACCGTCACTTAAACAGGTGACGTTAGAGGGAAAGTGGTTTGGACTTTCAGGGGATTAGTGGTCATTCCTTTTTGTGACACAATGAACCCTAGGAGACAGCCTATTGGAACACAGAAAACACACTTGAAAGGGTTCAAGCAGATCTTGTACTTGCGACATCACCGAAAGGCTAGCCGCAAGTCGTCTATGTGTTGTGCTTGCTTCTATGACTGCGCAATGAGGTTGTCAAGATAGACCAACATGATGTGGGTGAGGTCATAGAAACAGTGTGTCATGGCACACTGGAAGGTGGCTCCAGTGTTCTTCAAACCAAAGGGCATTACTCGATAGGCGAATGCACCCCACGAGGTTGTGAATGTAGTCTTTCCAAATGATCTTGTTTCTGGATCTGAATTTGGTTATATCTAGAAAATCCGTCCATGAAGGAAAAGGACTCATGCCCGGTGCATGTATCGATTATTTGATCGATGAAGGACGTTGGGAAGTTGTCTTTGGGACACACCCCATTTAAATCATGGAATTATATGCAAACAAGGATGGTACCATATTTTTTTATCTATGGGAACAAGATTAGGAACCCAAGTGGTGTACGCAATGGGGTAAATGAAGCCGACTGTGCACGACTTCTCAATTTTGGATTTGACTGTGACAGCTTTGGATGGATGGATGGGCCATTTATTTTGGTGCATGGGGGCCAAATAGGGCCATGTGTCGATGTGGTGTTACACAATGGATGGATCCAACCTGGGCATTTCAGTGTAAGACCAGGAAAAGATGTCATAGAATTCTTGGAAGAGAGCTTTGTTTGAAGCGACTTCTTCTGGGGAGCAGGATGCCCCTAGCATGATTTCTTCAACAACCTCAGGATTGGTTGAGATGTTGATTTTTATGGTTGGTGAGATGTTGGCCATGTTCCATTCTTCGAAGGCATCTGGTGCAGGAATGGGATTTTTGAACCAGTCGACTTTCCCATGAATGAAATATTTGGTTTCCACAGAAAACTGGTCAGACTGTGACACAAGTTCTTCCGAGACGAAGAATGAGTGATGGTGCATGTCATCCCATGGGTATTCCAAGGTAGTTAAGGCTTGAAACTCATCATTGAGGAAGCAACAAAGAGATAGGTTTGATGGACCATCATTGATGTTGGAGACAAGAGGGTCGGTAGAACTGGACATCATGTAAATGGACATGGTGTCTGAAGAAGGAGGTGAGGGGTGAACTTCTTTGATCAGAGTAATCTCAGATTCAAGTGAATGTTGTCGAAGGTTGGTTAGAGCCATTTGGAACTCAGAAAAGTCTTGGAAGTGGTGAGAATAGTGTCCATACAAACCAAAGAGGGTGAAAGCATGGTTTGTTCTCAATGACTTGTTTCTCACTATTGGACCGCTTGGAAGTTCAACCACAAGGAGGTTTTCTGTTGTATCCATGGCATCCAAATGCATGTGGATTATGGGAATCTCAGGGCATTTTTGAGTTGGATGGCCCTGTTCTTTGTAGATAGTACAAGGCAAGATCTGCCAAGGTTCAGCGGTAGCTTTCGTGTTTTTTCCCCTGGCCCTTTTTGGGTGGGGTGGTGTGGGTGTGCGTGTGGTGGTTGGTTTTTGTGGGTTGGGTGGAGGAGAAGATTCGACTGCAATGGGTTGCATGGGGTTAAGAATACCTGGGGCATTAGTGGTTGAGCTAGTTGATCTAGGTACCACATAGGAATTCCCAACGTAAAGTTGGGTAAGTTTAAGGTAGCCATTACTGGCTTGCTCATGACACTAGGAGGGGGAAAGAGGAAGGGAATTGTGTGGATTGGGGAGAAGCCCATATAACAACCTGATGGTTGCATGTGGGGATGAGGTTATGGTGGTGAATTTTCATAATGCTACAGATGTTGATGAATCTGTGGCTGCTGATGATGCTGCAGCTACTGATGGTGTTACAGCTGCGGATGGTTTTGTGGTTGGTGCTGCAGCTGCGGTTGATGTTTGGGTGTAGTAGTGCTGGATGAGAGCATGCAAAAATATAGAGTCTCATTTGGTGTCAATGGTGGTGACACTAAGGGGAAAGAAGCCATTATGGTGGTATCGACAAACCCAAGGCCCACATTCAACAATGGGGAGGCTAGTTTGTTGTCAACCATGGTGTTGATCGCAGGGATAACATTGGCGGGTGTGGCTAGCCCTTACAGATCGATGGTGTTGATTGTAGGGATAACATTGGTTGGTGTCGTTAGCCCTTGCGAATCATGATAAGTCAGTTGATAAACCATCATGATTTTCCCTTCATGGGGGAACATCATGAGACAGAAAATAGTTGATGCTACGGCTCTCATGGCGTACATATAACTTCTTTCAAGGAGAAGGTTATAGTCCAATTGAGAATTGACAACCTCTATGTCAATCAGTACTGTTTTCTTGGCTAATGTGATGGGGACATGAGGGAGGATTCCTTAGGATTTAACATGATGTCCATCATAATCCCACATAGTAGTGGAGGATGGTTACAGAATTGGGGATCCAAGCTTCTGTGAGACTAGGGTAGACATAACGCACGTGGATTCACCCTCATCCACTATGCACCGGTGCATGACCAAATTCCGGATAGACATCATGATTTGGAAGGTAGTGGTTGATGGCATCTATGGTTCTCCATTCTCTATGTCGAATGTGATCAACTTGGATTCAGAGGGGTCCACGACACCAAGGACGGCTAGTAAGGCTTTCCAATGCGTTGGGAAAGTTTTGAGTACCTCAAGAGCGAACATGGTGATAGGTGTTTGGGCCAAATCATCCATGATGCTGTAGCTGACAGCAGCTCTAGCTGTGGTGTTGTTGGAAACCCAATGTATGGAGGGGCATGGGAAAGGGGGTAACTGAAGAGGTGTATTGGTTGTTTTAGATGTAGATGCCACTAACGTGTTAGCAGGTTTGGTGTTGGTTTCGTACTAATTTCGTCTAGTTTGTAAATTGACCTCTTCAGTTGTCATAGCTAGCAGGTGGTGGACACCTATTTCTGCCATCGGAGGTGCCCCCGAAGCATTGGGAATGGGTTGGGGAGGGGGTGCAGTTTCCACCAATCCTTGGATTGGTAATGGGTTTTGGAGCACCATAGGAGGAGGTCCTGGTTGTGTTGGGTTGGGTTGGGCTTGGTCTGTTGTATTGGTGGCATGTTGAACCTTGTTTCTAATGGCCTATTTAGTGTGACCCATGAAGAGACACTCATATGTGTAGTGCCCATAGACCTCATATAGTGTGCATAGTTGGTTTTTATGCAATGGAGCGTTGTGTCTTGGTGCATTTGGTCGTTGAGAATTTTGGGCTGGCTGGTTTGCTATGGCATTATTGGGTGGATTTGGTTGTTGACTGCCTCCCTATGGTTGATTGTTTCCTTGGTGCTGGGGTCGGTTATTCCTAGCTTTCCCTTGTTGGTTATTGGGGGCTGACTGGTTGGGATCGTTTTTCTATGCAAACAATTGTCCCAATGGAGTAGGTGGAGCAGGGGCGGGGGATTGAACAACTTGTACCGATGGTGCATGGTAGACTTGGGTGGGTGTTGGTGTCACAAATGTGGGCATTTGTCCCACATATTGTTGTGTTAGCCAAGCTAATGCCTGGGCCTACTGCAGTGGTGTAGTTTATGCATAAGAAGTTGTGGCTCTGGACTGGGACATCATTCTTGCATAATCCAGAGTTTGGTTTTGGTAGGAAACAATAGGGGTGTTTCTTGGTTGTGGTGGTATTGCATGGTTGTGGTGGTATTGCAGGTGGTGTTAGACGGTGCTGTGGTTGGTGGGAAACAAAACCTATGATGCCATCTGTGGCATGGGATGCCCCTGGTGCATCCCAGTAGGAGGTGCCCGCACGAGGAGGGTCTGGAATGATAGTGTAAAGGTATCTAGATAGTGCATAGATCAGATCAAACTACTGGGGTTTCAAGATGGCCTCCTCTTTGAATTGGTCATGTGGGTCACAATATTCTAGTAGCAAGATAGCAATATATCGACCCCTTCGTCATATCTAATGGGCAATTAGAAATATTGCAGGAACATGAAAGCCAAGGAGTTAAAATGCGAGTACTTGGCTTGTGGTAGCTCAATGTACCACTTGGATACAACACCTGTAAGGGTGTGTTGGAATAGTATTAGCCTGATCAAATCATCTACAATGCTATTTGATGAGAACCATAGGTAAAATGTCATGATGTGGTTTTTGGGGCACTCCCCTGCCTTCGCTTCAAACTTGGGAATGTCTGAGGGAAGTTTGTTTGGCATGGGAGGCCAAAACATTTGATGGCGAATAGGGTCATTTTTTAATCGAGCTAAGTCATGTAGGTTGATATGTGCCATGAAAGGAAGGTTTGACCCAAGGTTGATATGAGATGGGGCAACAATGGTGGTGGGGTTTGCAGGGACATGATGCACCTGCATAATTGGGGGTACTTGTGGCATCGTTGTGGATGGGCCACTACCCCCACGTGTGGTAAAAGGAACTATGTGAGTGGAAGGTCCACTGCCCCCATGTGTGATAGGAGGGGAAGTGTAGGTGGAAGGGCCACTGCCCCCAAGCATGCCAAGTGGGATAGTGTGGGTGGAATGGACACTGCCCCCATGTGTTACCAGTGGGACAACTTGACTGGTCAATATGGGTGGTGGTAGTTGGCTTATGGCAGTTTGGATGGCCATGCTAGGGCCACCAACAAAGGTTTTGGTGGTGGTGTGGGGTGTGGACATGGGTCCACTGCCAATCACTCATCCAGAAAATGGATCTGGGTTTGCACCAGCCATGGGGCTAGATGGTGTAGTATGCAGGTCTGGCTCAGATTGGTATGATTTTGAGTCTGAATTAGAGGCTATGTGGCCCTTTGATGGTGTAGAGGGTTGTCAAGAATGGTATCGATGGTGTTGGTTCAAGGACCTGAGTTGTGGTGGATCACCTCTCAGGGGTGAGGAAGAATGTGGGGGATAAATTGTGTCTGATTTGTATGTCAAGTGGTGAAATACGGTAATGATTTTTGGACCTTGGTTTTAATGGATTCCTATTGGCTTCAGGTGGTCACTCGAACACCAAGACTACCAGAAGACAATGCTCGGATTTTTCCTCATGGGAGTGCTAGTCAATTGGTGGGGGTCGTTGCCCATTTGGCTTGGCAATTCCTCTCATCGACCAACTACTTTGGGGTTCCCGTGGTACTCCTCACAATGAGTTTCTAGGCTGAGCCCAAGTACTTCCCATGGTTAAGGCAGTCAGGGAATTATGTCCTCAAAGACTGCAGATGTTTGGCTTAGTGTAAATTATAGATTTTAATGGCTTGCTCAGCATCATGAACTGAGTTTGGTTGTTTTTTATGGTATGGTTTGTGTGCATGTCCTTTTTTCTTTCTGTTGTATTTAGTGGATACTTGAATGGTTTATGAATATTCCACAGAGTTCAGAAATTTTTTTATGAAAGCAATGAATGATAAACATAAATTTAAACATGTACCATATCTGAATCTGAACTATGATAGCCTGACTAGGTGACTTCCTTACACCTGTATTTCTCTTCAACCAGGAAAGGGTGTTGGGATCTCCACACAATGGGACTAATCCCATTCATAGATCCTTAAGTCACCCTCTGGATGCAAGGTCAGTCAACAGGGAGGACATTGAGCACTGTGAGGCCCCCTGGGCCTACTACCTCCTCTACCTTTCAAGTCACCCATATTTAGTGGTTTTGAAAAATGATAGGTGAAGTGCCTATTACTATACAAGCTTCACCCTTCATATTATCTTAGAATACCTCGAAGGGTGATGAATGGGTAGAGGAGGAAGGGCTAGGAAAGATGTTAATTTCAACTTAAAAAATTGAAACCTACAGTAATTTCTTGATTGAAGCTTTAAACAGATTAATTAATTAATTAGCCATTCGATTTAACATTGGTTTACACATGCTGTAATAAAATGAACAGGTACTGAAAGGAAATAGACACATGTTTGATGGAAAGAGGCAGATGAGCTGCACTAATAGTCCCTAATCTTTAAAAATTTGAATCTGAGAGACAAATCGCTCTTTTCGGGGAAAATGTGGCAAGGGGGTCACTTAATTTATCCTAAAACAGGTGAGGGGGTCACTCAAAAATTGCAGACAGAAGTGAGTTGGATTCTAGGATGGGTTCACACCTTTTCAGTCAAAATGAATGACCTGGTCGCACCTTTCGGGCCTAAATGAGTGACCTGGTCACACCTTTCAGCCCGATAAGAGCAACCTGCTCTGAAAGGTGGAGAATTCTTGAACTTGAGCCAAATTCGGCCGAAAGTAACCTGTACTGTGGCCAAATGGGATCGGTTTGGACTTGAGGAGGATTGGCAGTAACTAAAAATGTAGAAAAATAGAGATGTAAACTAGATTTTGTAGAAAACTAAACTAGGTTAACAGAATAGAAATAAAACAAAAATTTTGAAAAATAAACCCAGGGATCTTATGGGATTGACCTGGTATGGTCGCCAAATCTGTAGTAGTGCTTTCACCCTAGCTACAGAGAAGGAACGACTCCCTTCCATCTATAGGATGAAAGGGTAGGGTACATGTGAGAATGCAAATAAAAACAAAAAGGAAATGAAATAGAAACCTACAAACAAGGTTAGGCTCCATAACCTGTAGCAAACTATTAGAACATAAACCAAAATACCTACAAAAACATGTTAAGCAATGAACCTGCAAACAAACACTATTAGAAAAACTACAATCTACCAAAGTAAAGACATAAAACAAATGAAGTATACCTTCTGTTTGGAGAGCCACCATGCCCTAGCTTGGGAGAGCACCTCTCTTAGGAGTGGGAAGCTATGGCTCAATGGAGGAATGGATGAGAGGTAGGGTGAATGGCTTGAGAGGAAAATGGTCTCAAGGCACTCACACGGGAAACATAACAATACTAGGGAGTGAAGGAGTGATTTGAGAGTGACCCCCACCCCTCTATTTATACTTTTTCTTGGGATTTTTAGGGTTTTAAACCCCTAGTTGGGGTTTTAGCCCCTTTTTTCGGCTTTTAGCCCGTTTTGCCAAATCTTTAGCTCCTTTGGGGGTTTTAATCTCCTTTGAGGGGTTTTAGCCCCTTTTTGGAGGTTTTAGCCCCTATGGGAGCTAGTTTGGCTCCTTTTAAGGGTTTTTAAGCCCCTTTTCATATTTTTAAGCCTTTTTGATGGTGTGGGGGTCAAATGGGGTCAAATGAGGGTCATGCATGGATGTACTTAGGTGGTTTAGGTCATGAAGAGCCCATTGTGAGATTTTTTGGGTTAACAGACATTATTCTCACCACTTCCAAGACTTGGCTGAGTTTTGAGCTGCCCTAAGCAATCTTCAGAAAAATTATCTTGAATCCAAAATCACGGTCATTGAGAAGATCCACCCTTTGGTTTCATCCTTGAATACCACCACCATTTACATGATATATAACTCTAGTAGTCCTTCCATATCCTCACCCATGGAAGATCCACCTAATCTATCCCAACACCACTTTCGTGATGACGAAGAGATCTCTAAAATCATCATTAATTTTACACCTTTTCACTTAGCCCATGGCATGGAGTCAGGTCTTCCCCTTGAATTCTATACTCTTCCCCCACATAATTTTCACCAACTATAGAGTCTCCAAGGCAAGGTCAATTTCCTTTTCCAAAGGTCCTATGTCTAAGTCTCTCACCATCAAGCACTTGGGGCATATTTTTTTTTTTTACATCACTTTTTACCATGAGTCAGTGACCCCCTCTAGTTTTTTTTCCATGTCTAGTCGCAGTGAGTCCATTGTAGAAATCCATTGCATCATTTGCACATGAGCAAGTGGATATAACACATCCAACCTGCCCCTGTGGTGTTGGAAGCCCACTGGAGGGTGCGGTCCCACTTCTACACATGCACATAGTATGTTGCACGTATGATATAGCTACCACTATGCTAAGCATACCTTTCAGGTCCCTAGACCTTACTCGAGGTTGATGCCTCTTCATTTCTCCCTGATCGCACAATGCTCCTGGGTCGATAAACGACCTTTAGACTGCCTCCCTCCCTACTGATTCCTTGGGCCATTACCCAGAGTCACATCGATTTGTGTTTCACCACGTGAATCACACATCATACGTTGAGCTAACTCTGTACCCATAGGCCTTTGTTTGGTCTAGTTTTTCCCCATGTACCATCATACTAGGGGAAACATCACTAGCTCCTAGTCAAAGTAATCTAGAGACCGTTTGAGATGACATTTGCATCACTGGGTTTAGTTTTCCATCCTTTGTCTTTCGACAAGACCCTTGTCTCATGCTCTCACTATGATTTTCTGGCCACTTCCTGGAAGTCACCCCGATTTGTGTACCATTGCGTGAGTCTCCCTCGATATGTATTGGAATGTTCACAAGACATCCACTCCATCCATACTACATAGTTGGCCACCTTTGATCACTATCCATTTTCTCGCACAGGGGCAACATTAGTGCCCCCATTGATTGGTTGACCATAACAAAGTTTCTGTTAAACTCTTTTCTGACTCCTAAAAGAATGAAAAGATTGTCGAGCGTCCTTGTTTCTTTTCCCACTCGTTAAAGTATAGGAAAGAGCATCTACATCATCTTGTTTATCTCCTTTTATGAACTATCTAGACTACCATATGAAAAGGATCACCTTGGCACACTCAAGCCAAGAACATTTCCCTTTGTATCCTTTTATGCTTCCTCGGGTATTGGGACCGAAATCTATGAAAAATCTCACCATGGATTGTCTTTAAGCTCTTTTCTAGCCTTCTCCCAAAGAAAAGATTGCCAAGCAAAACTTGGTTTTGTTCATGCTCGTAAAAGTATTTGAATGACTGTTTAGTCAGTACACATTTAAATTTTTCTGGCTTGATTGGACTACCAATGGTAAAGAAGTATCCCACCCCCTCAAAGGATGGGTGAGCTCTCTTGTGCACACTTTTAACCTTTTTCGGGCACAAGAGACTATCAATGAAAAAGAGACCCCATTGGAGTCTTCTTCATGCTTTGAGACTCTCTAAAATTGAAAGCATCATCGAGCATTTAATTTCTTGGTCTCGCTAAAAATCCATGAGATCGTACCATAACAGTGCCCTTAGACACCACCCCACATGTTATAGTTCAACAGCTTTCCCCCTTTGGGTTGCCTTTGTTCAGAGTATTTTGCGATGATTTTACCATGGATCCCATCAATACTAAAAGTGTCTACCTCCCCCAAGTATTTCCCATCTACAGTAACATTCCCAGTATTACAGCCATGATCCCTTTCCCATGAGTCAGTTGTATTTGCTTCCTAGTCCACCCTGTCATCATACTTTGAAAAAAGGGAGTTTGAGTCCACCACAGTCTCCCTACCCCTATTTCCCTCCCCCCCCCCATTCAGTGTGTCAGTCCTCAAATTGTATCACATATTTGGTTACCCCCTCATGCTTCTTATCAAGGAAACACCATT
>LPNX010391821.1:0-103223 GCA_001517045.1 Pseudotsuga menziesii
ATCGGGGAATGACCACATGACTCAAATACATAATAGAAACATCCCGGAATAAACATCGGGTTACAATATATGAAATATATAGAAGAATACATTCCGAAGTTACATACACATCAACAATTTATTCTCCCTCAGGATAGTTAGTTGCCTCACGAGGTGCTTGCTTAGGTTTCGCTACCAATAATGTGGCTGAATATAGGGCTGTCATTGAGCTTCTATGAGATGCTTTATCATGTGGTATCACTCAGCTGGAATCCCGACTGGACTCTCAACTGGTGGTTTCCCAGCTCAATCGGGCTTATCAGGTGCAGAATCCTATTTTATTGTGTCAGTCTATGCAAGTTAGGTTATTGGAAAGAAATTTTGAGTTCATTGCATTCAATCATATTCCAAGGAATCAAAATTCATTAACTGATGCATACGCTAATTACATCTTGGATTGGCATTTAACACATTTGACATAAAAGTATACAACAAACACGTAAAAAACATTTGTAAATAAACCGGCAAAAAACAAATAAATATATATATATATATATATGAATATCTGTTCATATAGATAGGTCGAGTCTCTGATCCTCAGATCCAGTCATAACTGTATAATATACAAAAAATATACAAAACATGGATCATAGTCCATAAAAAGCTCCTAGGTCTAAGCTGGACCACCCTAGTCACTTAGACCCCCCTGGTCCCCCCAATCACCCTGCACTTGGGTTTCTTCAGCCTCTTCGGCTTCAGCTGCCTCAACATCATCTATGTACACAAGTACTGCTCTGGCTACTCGCCTCAGAAGGTATATCCAGACAGGTGGTACACCAACCACTAGCTCCTACATGATGGCTGGGATGTGCTCAATCCATAAGGTAGGTACTCTTTGGGTAAGCCTGGCTAGCTTCCCCTCAAGAACCCTAATCAAGCCCCGGTCTTCTCCCCAAACAGGATGCACATACATGTGTGGATTCCCAGCAAGGCAGACTGGTCCAATATTTGCATTTTGACATTTTAAAAGGATTAGAACTCTTATACATATGTATATATCTCTATATTTAAAATTCATAAAAATTTTAAAAATTTGAAAATAAAAATTACCTAACTCTCCCCATGCTCCTCCTGGAGGGAGGATGAGGTCAGTATCACCACGAAAATCTAATCCAGCATATGGAATCTACTCTAAGGCTGGCAACTATCGCTCCCACCAAAAGTAGAAGTCGTCGTCATAGACACTCTGGACCGAGCCACAACCTCCCTAGCAGAGGAAGATATCTCCCCACCTACTCATCCTAGGATGATGGGGAGAATTAACTGGAAATGGTACTGCAGGACTCAATCCCGACACTCTATCAAAGAAAAAGGCTACTAATATGCTGGAATAACCAAAATTTTTCCTCTTGCCTCTTTTGCAGTCAGAGAGCTGTTTTCTTATTATCGGGATCACTCCCGAGCACCAGTCATATAGGGCTCCCTGCATACAGTCTATTGCTAGTCTCATCTAGTTCCGAGTTGCAAGGTGAAGTGATGATGACCCTGCAACCATCACTATAGTGCTCGTCAACACCTGTAAAGGAATGTTGTGAATGTGAACAATAGGGATGAAACTACCCCTCTTTTGAGTCCCTGGTTCGTAGTATATATCAATATAGTTCTATACACTTAGAGGGTCACTGCCTTTGCCGGTGCCTTCCAAGTTCACCGGAGCTCCCCATCATGATAAACCAACAATGAAATAGACATCCTCCGATGTAATCTCTAAAGACTCACCTTGAATGTCAAACATGCCCAAATCATGATCCCAATAATTTATCAAGAACTCTAAGAGGCGGACATTTTCTCGCATAGGTGAGGTACATAAAAAGTTCAATAACCCACTTTGACGTAAAACATTCACTGTGGGGGCATCTTGAAGATATTTTTGGTCCATGTCTTCATGTTCCTGCTCCATCCACTCAAGCACCATCTTTCAATCTAATAATCAAACAATTGCAAACCATTAGATTCATGTAAAATTTGAATTTTTTGACCCTACACATTCTTTTTATACCTCGCGCAGCATACGTGACTGTCTTTTAGGCAAGTCGCGTACTGTACGCAATTGTCTTTCGGGAATCCCGTGTATAAAACACGTGTACATGACTATTAACATACCATACCCGTGTACACAACGTTCCTGCTTTGAAGGCACTTGAAAACATGAAATTAGGGCTCAAAATTAACAATTGCTTGGATCAAATAAAAAAGCATGGAGTGTAGTTTTACCTGACACTTGCAGTTTTGAGAATGGTCCACCGAATCGTCCACACTGAGCAATCAAAAGTAGAGGTAAAACTTGTCTTTTTATGGTTAAAAATCAAATGGTGAGTTTTTTATTCATATTTTGAACTATTTATAGAAAATTTATTTTCCAAGTGGTTTTTTTCCATATAGTTCATAATTTTTAAACTAATTCCATATCTTTTCTTCCATGTGATAGGTTTATCGTCGTTTTTAAGTTGTTTTTTGCTCATATAGGATGGTTTTTGGTCATTTCACATGCATTTTGCATTTATACCTACTCCATCTTAATCCTAGCATTAACACTTCGACCACGGACTATGGTATTTTTAACCAGTATCTCCTTGTCTTTACCATTGTTCTTCCGTGGATAAGACCTTCCTCCCATGAGTATCCTCATTTAGAACCTATTTATTGTCTTTCAATACTCATGCTGCAACTGTCATAGGTTCAGGGGAATATTTTTTAGCTATTTTTCACGCCAAATTGAGCCTCATTTTGGTCTCTTTTTACAAGCTATCCCTTTATAAGACTCCCCGACCTTATGGAGTTTCTTTAGGCCTAGGTCTAACTCCTTAAAACAAACTTGAATGCCGAGTAAAATTGTCCATTCAAGCTCGTTAAGAATACGTGAATGGGCATCCACATTGGTGGTAGGTTATCTCTTTCTCGGACCATGTGGAATAATACGAGAAAGGATCACTCTCTTTTCTACGGAATTGAGAAGAGTATTCTTAGGTAAAGGTTTATCACTTTTCTAGACCTGAGGGACTAAATTTACGGAAAAGGAACACCTGGTATGAGCTCAGTTTTCTCTTTTTTGTTCTCTGGATCTAAACATGAAAAAGATTTCGAGTGTACTTTATGTCTTTGTCATGCTCATTAAACACCAAGAACAAAGCATCGAGTTTATTGTTGTAATCCCCATTTATCGTACTCAAATGGATATTTCTGAGTGATCTTGCTTTCCTTCACACTCGTAAAACTCAAGCTATATGCTGCTCTCGAAGGAGCGTTGGGTAGGTGGTAATTTAACCTTTTTTGGACCTTCCTAACTAAGTACGAAAAAGGTTCACCTTTTCTTCTACGAAAGTTAAGAGTGTTCTTTTGTGGTATGTTTTATACTTTTCCGACCTTAGGAGACTAAATTGGATGAAAAAGGACCCCCCTGGAGTCTTCTTTGGCATTTTCAGACTCTCTAAAAGTGAAAACACCAGGTGAGCATGTACTAGTTCGGGCTCATAAAATCCACGAATCAGTGACACTATCAAGCATTATTCTCTCTTCTCTTCAAGTTTGTCAAAAATGAAGAGAGATTCAAGTTGACTTTCCTGGACTCGTTAAAATTTAATAGGGAAGGTAAGGAAGAAGTTTTTCTTTTGGTTCTCAGTCAATGGCAGCATGTATTCCTTGAACATAGCACTCTCCATTTTTTCCAATACTCATGTCTCAGTGTTCACTTTCAGTTCAGCTATTACTTTGAGTTTCTTACTCCTCCTCTTGTTAGTTCTACCTGGGCAATCTGATCATGTCTCCTACATGATAGATAAGTCTAGTTGTACTATCTGTAAAGTTAAAAGCTGCCTTGGGTCATCTCTATGTCGTGCTCACTGTTCAAGGAATTAACCCTGTGTCTGATCTATATCCTGATTCCATCATTGTCGTATCTGTTACTACTTATGTCTCCCTTCCTTTACCCAGTTCCTAGTCACTCTTGTGATCCATTGGAGGATCTATTGCCTTCCTTATCACAATATGGTTCCGTATCAGCACTTCTTGACGACGAAGACCTAGAGTTTTGACAATCGTACCTTAGGATTCACTTTCATTATGGGTGACTTCCTTTGCTTCAGTTGTTGATTATCACCTATTGGTTGACAATCTGTTGAATCCGATCCATGTTCAACTTCAATAACATCTATTCACATGGCTTGGATTGTACTGGTTCTTTGGTATTTTTTATGAAGACCTTAGTTTCACATCCATGGACTAAGTTGTGCAAGATTATGTTGTGGTTACTTACACAGCTTCCAGATATTTGAAGACTCATCATTATTGTATATTGTGGCTTCGATCCACCTTTGTAATATACGTGGTCTTGTACCCATACTATATGATGTACTCAAATATTGTAAAGGAGCTATTGTTCCAGTATATTGAACATAGCATCCTCGGATATGACTTTGTATATGACATTATTATGTATTTGTTTCAGGTACTACCTCTGCTCCATTGGACTTCTGAGTTCTCCAAGATTAATATTATAATTTATTTTTTCCATCACTTCCCTCTGACCTCACACATTAGGGGGCATATTTTATCAACCCAAATGGCACTTCTCCATCCGAGTGCCGTCATTCCTTATGTTGGTACACAAAAGGACATTTTAGGATTGAAGTTTGCCAAAACACTATAGATGGGCATGACATGAGATGCATTTATCCTTCAACTAGCTTGCCATATGATTTTTCTAAGTGTTGATTGGCCTACGTGACTATCTTCATTGAAACTCGTGTGTGTACGTGACTATTCCAGTTAACAACTCGCGTATTGTACATGACTATCTCCATTACAACCCACATACATTAGCATACGTGGGTTTCCTTTACACAACTCACGTGTCATACGCGGGTTTCTTATATTAATAGTCACGTACATCTCCATTTGACATTAAAAAATATAAATCATGATTAATGGAGATTAGTTGGGCCTTAATCATTAACTACCCCAACCATCTCAACCTCCTCAACCTTCGAAATCACTCTATTTCCCAAGGTATAAATAGAGGCCTTGGGGAGAGCATTAATCAATCAATTTGGAGAGCAAAGTTATGCTGGTGGTATATCTTTAGAAGTCTTGGAGCAGCAGAACTCAGAGTCCTTTGGTTGCAGAGGAGTCCTTGTCTCAGGCGTTGGGTTGTACACTTATCTCATTCACTGATTGTTAATAAAGAGAATTCTTCTTCCAACATTGTGTTGAGTCTCTTTCATGTATTATGGTTGATGAATATATTTGATTAAAAACTATATATATTGTTTATCTAACCTATCATATATACATATATAAGATTGTACTTGGATAATTTTCTCTTTGCAGGTGAAGGAGGTGCATCCATGAAATCTTTGGAGAGAAGCAAAGTGGAAGAAGATCAAGCTTAGATAAACTGTCGGTAATCAAGTGAGTCCAATATTTCTTTCTATTTCCTTTCTGTACTTTACTAAAGCTAATTGTCTACAAGTTTAGAAGTAAGTTGGTAACCCCAGACCTTAGGTTACAAGGGTGTTTAATCCTAAACAACAACGTCCCATAGGATCATGTGGGATATGAGGAGGGTATGACATAAGAAATGCATTTGAAGGAACAAGTGTGGTGGATGATGGGGTATAATATGGAATGTAGGTTGTGCCCCCAATGTTCACATGTCTATGGTCACCTCCGTAAGAGTGAACACCAATGTTAAGACCAGGAGAAAATCCTTCCATGAAAGGAGCAGAAGGTGCAATATGACCACTTCCAAATCTATCAGTGAGAAAAGGGGTTGCGGTGCCCCCAATCCCAACACTTGGATCCATACTAGGATCGACGATAAATGACGGGATAGTATTAGTAAGGTTCGACATGCCAAACATAAAAGGTCCCATGCTAGAGGGAATGTGATGAGTCTCACTACTCGACCTTCCCGAGGGAGATATTCGATGGGTAGCTGTAAATTATGACAATTGGGGTCGTTTATTATAGGAAGTACAAGCCCCGTGAGGGTCGGTGTCAACTGAAGTCCCGGGTATCAAGACAGTATAATTACCCATTCCAGAGGATGGAGAAGGAGGGAACTCTAGGTTCTCAGATGTAGTACTCATAGTGAGAACAATGTTTAAAATTTTTCCTAGAATTCCTAGTCCTCTTCCGAGGAGGAGGAGGATTGCTGCAAGGCAAAATTCCCGCTAAACGTCGAGATCAGTGGAGCGATGGAAATCGATCTATGATGAATCCTTAAATGTAACAATAATCAACAAATTACGATACCTAAATCCGACTAGCACACAAAGAGCACAACCCTAAGTAAAGCTAATTTAGATGCAAACAAGCAAAGAGGGAGGATAAGTGAGCTCCCGGATGCAGCAGGTATGTCTTGCCTAGGAGAGGCTTGAGACTCCCATACACTACAAGCGGAGGTGTGTAAATAATTATAGTGGCCCTCAGCTTCAACGCATATAGCAACTATGTTTTCCGACCCCTACCTAGATAGGACACTCATAGAATAACCTCTGCAAGTACCCCCTGCGATACCCAGGTAAGGCAACTAAGGTCACCTAAATATAACTAATGCTCATGCAAAAAATTGCAGGTGAGATCTACTGTATGGGTAGGGTAACAAATATCGAAGCTCGAAAACACCAAAGGTACCTCAAAATCCCCTAGATACGAATACAATCCTGTAAATATCTACGATGCTCAAGAGAAAGTGGAAAGGGAATATCCCTACCACTAACGTGTGCGCTGCCTCGTGCTTAACTCCTGTGTAAGAGGAGCCTCGTGAGAACACCAATTATACTAAGGATTTCACTTCTTACCTGGACAAACAACTAATTGTTTTGTTTCATAGTCTTGGAAAAATTTACTCATGACACCCTCTAAGACTCTACAACCTAAGATTGTTGGTGCACCTCTATCAAATAAGAAGTGCAATAAATTTTAAGTTAATTGTTAATTTTAATGGCTGTGATTACTCAAGGGTAATGAACATGCAACTAGCGATATTATGACTCAGTAGTGAAATAAATATACACACCTAAAAAACAATGCCAAGTGAAACTTCTTTTTAAACATGAAAAATGGGGTATGCCACTACATGAAATGCACACATTTCTTCTTCAAATGCCAATGCAATCATTCCTATATGAAATCCTAAACACAATTTCATCTAAGCAAACCTAATTCAAGTACCATTTTAATGCAAATGAATAATGCAAAGACATGCCAAAAATATAAATATTTTTGTATTTTGATTATAAATGTCACGAAGATGCAATAAACAGACTCTATAAGCTCCCACATCCTGCAACAAGTATCAAACAAAGACCAAGCAAGAGACCGAGATCAAGAATTCTAATGCACTAATAATAAAACAAAAAGGAGATAAATGACAAGAATAACTCTTGCATAAAAACAAAGAAAAATTTGTTTCTGGTCAGCACAAAGCAATAAACATGCACCATAGGCACCCAAGAAGACTCAACAACACTCACAACCCACCAATAATCTCCCCAACATCAAGATCTCAATAAAAAATACGGGTGTATGTGACTGTTCATAGAAAACCTACATGCATACGTGACTATATGTACTACAACTTGCATGTATACACGACTGTTACCTCTATGACTTGAGTATATAGAGAGATAGGTGGTAAAAAGGTAGGCTAAGACTCAGATTACTTCAAAGGACTTCCAATTGGTTAACATACTCTTGAATGCGACACACAAACACAGAGAAGCAGAGAGAAAATCAAGCAAATCATGCACCCAAACCCTAACAAAAAGGAAATCCCCAGCAGAGTCGCCAATTCTGTTATGGAGAAAAACTTCCTATGGCTTGGGGTGGATCACAAAAGATAGTATGACACCAGAAATCAATCTATTTCCAATATGATAAAGATATAAAAAAGACTAACACTAAGGGATGAGAAGCATACCTTATGTAGAAGATCCCTGTTGATCTTTCAATCACACTTGTACCTACATTCCATCCTCAACAACAACAAAATGCACAAGCATGATAGATATAAAGTATTAGAATCTACTCTAGCATATTCCAATCCAACATATAATCAGAGAAACTACATCCTTGGATACAAATATTCATAGTTACACATGTAATAGACGACAAATGGATATTTCTATTAAAGTAAACAGATGTAGAAATGACAACCTCTGTCAGCACCTCGTCGAAATTGAGAAATCGAGTCCTCCACCACTTCAATCCCCCATATAAGGCAAAGCTCACAAAGAAAAAAGAAGTATTGGGAAGGATCACCAATGATTGCTCCAAGTACAAAGGGATCCCAACTCAAGTATGCAAGAATGGGGCACAATTACACTACAATCTCTTTGCTCTCACTAGTTCTCCTACTTCAATGCTTCCAAGTATCTCAATATATACCCCCTCAATGAGAAGTGAAGGGTCAAATCAGAGTGTTTCCCGACATATGGAAGTCCAATAGTCAAGTTATTCATCACTTGATAAGGGAAAACTCCAAATATTTATTTTTGAGTATATTTCCCGATGTATGTGGGTCATAGTGGAGCAAGCTGCATGTACACGCGGGATGTAAACTGGTGACCTGCGTATACCCATAAACATGACTTTTAAAGGGATTTTCTGGAGGATCAAAGTAATACTGAGAAAAGGGGGTACAAGGAGTATGCATAAGGACAGGAATAGGCCATAAAAACATGATATACCAAGTGTGGAAAATCTAGCTATAACAACAATCTAAGGAATTATTTAAATAATGTATATTGTGTCTAATTTTGTATATGCTCAATAGTAAGGCGTATTTTTCTTTTGTATCAAATCTATGCGAAGGGTAGAAACAATAAGTAACATGATTCCTTGTCAAGTTGAATGTACCATTGTGATCAAGAAATAGATAGTGGTTTATTCCCCTTCATATTTCTTGGTATTTACTATTGGAAATGTTTAATGTGTAACCCACATCCTATTCAAGAGTTAGCTACTGTTTGATGTTTCCTATACTATACCTTCATTATATTTCTGGTTTAATATTTAACAATATAATATTGTGTTTCTCCTCAATCAAGGTTACATAATCAGAGAATGGAATATTCTTTCATCATTTTCCTTGAATCCATATGCCCAATGGGATTGACACTAGGCCTAGTCAACCCATGATTAAGTTTTTAACCTATTCTATTGCCACATGTTTTGCTAAAGGTACTCTTCCATTTCACCTTGAACTTAATTTCCAATTTTTATCAATCCTAGATAGGGAAACTCCCCTTGTGTTGGAGGAGAGAAATACTAAAGTTTAGAAGGGGTTGGTGAGGTGACAATGGCCTCCCTATTAGTTACACATGGGATACTATTGTTCTTTTGGACTTTAATCACACATGCTAGTTTGTGTTTTAACATTTTGGAGTCTTTTCCTGGGATAAATTCCATTTCCTATATTTGTAGTTTTCTACGTGTAACATATTACGAGTGCAGATTTTTGAAGATCAATTTCTCATAAGATGATTCCATGAAGGTGCAAAAGTCCTAGTTCCTTGCATAATTTTGAATATCTTGTTGGGTGTAGGTGTGAGCACATCCAATGACATTTAAGGCATATTGAATATTCACCTTCACAACTCCATTTGTTGGCACAAGGTAATCAATACCATTTTTAGATTGCATTTTCAAATTTGAAGAAACCAATATGGAATCATGAAAGGCTAGTATGTACCTTGATTTTGATATTTTCAAGCATTGCTGGGCATTCAAATAAGTATCCTTCAGGATGGACCTCAAATTATCCAAAGTTTCATAGGGAGAACCATCTAACCATATAACATATTACTTTTTTCATGGATTATGCTTCAAGAAATAATATTAATCATGAAGATGTTACTATGAAATTGCCTTATCATTGTTTAGTTGGAGATGCTAGAAATCGATTTTAAAATTTTGGGAAAAGGATCAATTTATTCATTTGTAGGATTATTGAAATCTTTTAGTGAGTATTTGGAAGTTAAGGAGGAACCCCTCAAAGATCCACCTAACTCCCATGCCTTGCAAGATGAGGAGTTGTTGGAGAATCTAGGTTCCACTTTGTCTCATGAGTATTTTGAGTATCACATTTTAGATTTGGATGAAGTTGAAGATGATGAAGATATTGAAGTTTCTTTTGCATCTATTCATGATGAATGTTTTTCTCATGAGAGGACTTGAACACCTCCCTCACTCTCCCATGAAGGCAAGGATATGGTAAGCCATGTAAGTTGCCAAAATTTTGAATCTGATTGTATACATGTTGATGATTTGGAGATAAATTTACTTGAAGAAGAACCCTTGGGATGTAATAATAAATTGCCAATTGTATGTGTTGAGAATGAGGACAAACGAGCATATTTCCCATATTGGTGATCATAGTTTAGGAATGGATTGCTGGAATTTATACGGGAATCCTCACCATGACATCGATGAGGATGTTTATATCGAGGAAATGTTGAATTTTGGCCTTTGAAATAGCCATGCTTGATAAATTTAAATTCATAAAAATTTGTAATTAATTTCTAGACAACTTCACTTGTAAACGGTTAAAAAAAAAATTCAGATTACTGAACATGTATATGCAAAAAATTTCAAGCCATCAACATATTTATATTTTTATGTGTTTTCATGTGAAAAATTAGCTAGAATTTGGATGGAACAACGAAGTATGGAATCTGATATAAAGTGCATAAAATTTATATCTTTTTAAATGGGACAATAATCCATAGAATGCACATATTTTTTTTCTTCCAGATCTGAAAATTTGCATTACATTTCATCTTCATGCTTCCTAGTTGATATATTTGTGTTGGAGGGGCCTACAACTTGCTGTATGGGTATGACAAGGATGGCTTCGGTTTTTGATGAGCTCTGATATACTCAATAATCCTATATCAACCCTATCCATCATTGTATAAAGAACTCTTCATTGTTTCATGCCATACTTGACATGATTTGGATGTTGTTTCTCATCTCCATGTTCATATCTTAGATGTCAAATTTATTTATTTATTTTTTAATCATGAAGATACCAACATATGCGTATTTCTTTTGATTGGTGATAAAACACAATGTAACACCCCGATTTTGACCCCATTTGCATTTAAATAATATGATGTAAATAATCATGGCGTGGAGCTAGGAAAAAGCCCCACCATTGATTTAGTGTTGATGTTTCGACAATTAAGGTTGAGCCGATGGTATTTTATGCTAGCTAAACATTACAAAGCTAGACATCATGTTAAATTTGCAATTTTAATTAAAAAACCCATAGCCAGCTATGTCAACAAAACTAAATGAGATGGGGGCATGATTTTTCCTAAGGATGAGGGAGTGGGGGATTGGAAGAGGGGGTAAAAATTCGAAATGGGCAGAGCACAATTTCTGGAAAAACATTTTTAAATTTTCTTGGGAAAGAAAACACCAAAAACGACCACCTTTTCCTCATGCAGCAGCGTTTCACCTTCTCTCACGATTTTGGAATGGAAAAATATTTTGGGAAAATCAATTTTGCATTCACGTAGCAGCAAGCAAGCAAAACCATTCTGAGTATGAACCTTTCACGAATTTTCTCCTGTCCAGTGATCTGAATCCTTCACATTTTTGGTTTTCCTCTGTGGATTGTTCTCTCTCATGTTTTCTCCCGTCTGCTAGTTTTTTCCCTGAACATGATTGCCCTGCATCTGATTTTGTGTCTTTGATTTGAAAGACCAACAATGTTTTTGTTTTGGTATTTTGCAACAATCGGTCTAGCACCGACAATGTTCATAAATTCATAAATTTTCGTGTGTGTATGTAATCCCTAGTGTCTTCTACGTTTTGATAAATCCCAGGACTGAGATCATTGTGTGTGCATCCACGTTTGGAATTTGAATTGATTGAAGGAATGGAAATATAGTCTAGAATTGCTTGATAGACCTAGTGTGTGAAAGAACCTCATAGACCAATCTAGAAGGCTGGTTTTCTTCTTTGCATTCCCCGAATAACACTGGAAGGGAAGGCATGGCCTGAGGGGCTGTGTAGCAGAGAAGGGAATGCTTCCTTGTGTTGGGTGTGTAATTATTTAGAAATCAGGCTAGATCCAGTGTGGGTAATCAACTCTGGGGTTGAGCTCACTAGCTTAGTAGTCAGTATTTCCACCTCCTTGACATCCTGATACACCCAGCTGGAAGGATGGCTTGGCTGGTAGCCTGATAAACCCATGTGTTGGCTTGGCTACGTCTCATGTGAATTTGGATAAGTGTAAACCACTGCCTGTGTAAGTATGATAAACCCAACTATGTTGGCTTGACTACGTTTTATTGTATCGTTGTCTACGGGGAAAGTCTGCTAGTGTTCCTTGTTGCTTGGGGAAAATCATGCCTAGCTTGGGCATGGTAGTGTTGCTGAGAGATTAAAGAGCACACGGGCCTATGGTTGGGTGGAATGTTGCAGTGACATAGATGATTGTGGAAAAATCTTCTCCAAAGATAAGTATTATTGTTTAATTAAGTTCTGCAACTGTATTTTCTTATGAATTATTATGAAATTATCACGAACATGTTGAATGATTGATTTGCTTCCGTTGTATATATCATGTACATTTTATTATGCATATGTGTATTTATATGATTTAAGTTCAATGCATGTTTATATATGCATTATGTTCATGGGGGCCTATATTTCCTGGGTTTAATAGATGTTAGTCGCGTCCTCTCCACCGAGTAGAGGGTTGGGGACGTGACACACAAGGGAATACGTTGTGGCATAGATGAGACGATAAGATGGCTTCTTTGGCTGTATGATTTCACTTAGCATGTTGTTTCTTCCAATATTAGAGTAGGAGAGGATGAGTAAGCTCTTCAGAGCATTATATTGGAAGAATAATCTCAACATGTGAGCATTAGTTTTCATTCATGTTATCATTGGCATTTATGGCTTAGGCATTTTCATTGTAAACCCGATTATTAGCTATTTGATGTAATAAACCATATAAACATTGTATGTGGTGTTTAAGGATGTGAATTGAGCCATCCCACCACATGGTTTTGTTTCCTCTTGCTTATCTTTGAGGTCTTATCCACATATACAACCTGAGGTTCAAAGGTTCTCATGCATTATTCCTTGAGAGCACATGTCCCCAAGTTGGATCCAATTGTTACCCTTCATGTTTCACAGGGTTTGTACTTGTGATTTTCATCACAACACTTGTGATTTGTTTTAAGAAGGATCAAGCTTGCAGGAGCACATTTCTAGATATTTTTATAAACAATGGGTGTGTTTTTGTTTTGGCTTAGAGATGACTCTATCCTGTTATGGATTTGATATCGATGATTCTTGCTAGTAATTGTTGGATGGATAAGATGGCATGTGCCTAGTGATTAAAATTCTCTAAGATGTGTTGCGCCCTCCCTTTTTGGTAGTGTTGGTAAGTTGAAGTGTTTGTTACAATTATTTAACACTTAGTAATACTTCATAGATTGGGATCCCATCGACTTAAGGTGTCCCTAACTTTCATGTGTTAACATTTTACAAATGTGTGTGATGATAAAATAAAAGGATTTTTTTCTATGGTTTATAAGGTTCTATTGTGATAAATATTAATGGTGGTGGAATATTGTAGTACTTTGTCTCCTTTTGCAAGGTTCTAGAATAATTATCAAAGTATTTCATATGGTTGGAGGCCTCTAATGTGAGAACCATAGGATATATAAGGGAATTACACACATGAACCACTTTGCTATGACATGTTAAACACCCTTAATGGAGTGCTATCGTTCCACACACAGTGTGATGGTGATTTGGGGATGTTTTTCCATGATTTAACCACATGGAAAGCTTATTATTGGAGTACCCTACCTCATTTGGACATTTTCACACCTAGATGATGATTATTGCAAGACATACCATGGTTTTTATTAGAGTTCACTCTCCATTTGGCACATCTACTAAGGTAAGCATTAATTACAATATTATTTCATGTCTTAAGGAGGTAGAAATTTTTCCTTAGGGTGAACCTCCTTTGGTTAGGCATGATGACTTGGCATTGAGAGGTAACAAATTTAACCACCTTTGCTCTTTTATCTTAGGTGTATTCTTCTTCTTTGAGGTTAGAATATTATTTGTTGAAGGAAGATCTAACTACCTTGGCACATCCTTTAAATTCACACTCATCAAATTGTTGTTTACTTGATCAAGGTTTTAGCATGGTACATTTAATAAGGTTACCTTATCTACTTCAAGACTAATTTAATATTTTCCTTGTCAAAGTGGTTATTCACACATGGTTTGACTCCTTGGTAATGTGTCACATGTGGATATTGTTGAACATTGTGACAAGTGCTTTGAGGGAGATACATGCTCCTTAATAAATTTGTTACAAGCTGGTTAAAGCCACACATGTGGAATTGGAGGATGTACTTGTTGAAGGGAGTTTCTTGCTTGTTTAAACCCTAAATTTTCTACTATTTGGAGTCTTCTCACACATGAGAATATTTAATTGCTAAGAGGCACACTTGTGTAGGTTGTTTCATTTTTTAAAGAATGTGTCTCATGGAGGTTATTACTTAGTGGACTTTATTGCTTGGTAAAACCCTAACTTGTCCATCTTTAAGACTTTTCACACTTGTGGACTCTCCTCTCTCTTGAAGAATGCAATTTTGGAAGGAATTGTTTATTATTTCATGGTGATTATTGCTTGGTAAAATCACTCAAAGGAAGGGTTCATCCAACTTTCTTGACTATTTTTGGAGGTGGTTCCTCACCAATTCATTATTTTATATTGTTGAATTGTCTCAAGGTGTTAGTAATATGAGAAACATTATTTTATTGTAAATGAAGTTGAGCTAGACTCTATATAAAGAGTGGCCCTTCCTATTTCATTTTTCATGATTAGATTTGGGAGCTCTCACCTATTGAGCTATTGTTTAATATCATGCAATGAAATCTAAGTACTTCTTCGAGTGATTTATAATGTGTCTATTTGTGTATTTCTTAAACAGTAAGTCATGTTTTTCTTTTGTATCAAATGTGTGTGAAGGGTAGAAACAATAGGTAGTGTGATTCCTCATCAAGTTGATTGTACCATCTTGATGAAGAGATAGATAATGGTTTATTCCCATTCATATTTATTTGTATTTAGTATTGGAAAATTTTGATGTGAAGCTCAAATCCTATTCAAGGGCTAGATACCATACAATAGTTTTACTTTGGTTGATACACCTTCACCATATTTTTATAATCAAGGTCATTCTTAAAAGCAATTTCTAGTTTAATATTCAACAAGATAAGATCACATTTCTCTAATATTAAGTCTACATAAGATAAATTTCATTCATTTCTTTCCTAGACTCCATATGCCCAATGGATTTTGCAGTAGGCTTGGTCCACCCATCACTTGATGATGGTTGAGAAAAATTGGAGATGCTTGACTTTAAAACTTTTATTAAACAATTTCAGCACTTATGAATTTAATAAATCAACCACATATGAATATTTATATAAACCACATATGAATATTTATATCAACCAAATATGAATCTCATAAATAAATCAACCATAAGAGACAAGATATACCCTAGGAAAACCCTCCAAACATAGGGGATGAAAAAACCAACAATTATTTGAGTATGATAAATAGATTTGCGGAGAATGGTTTACAACACATAAGCATATTTCCCTATAAGACATATCACCTCAACAATATACAAGAGAGAGCGAGTGTAACCCTACAAAAAAACCTGTATGCAATTGTATTGAACTTGCCATATGGCTAGCATATTAATAGCAAGCAAAAAATCCTAGCATGAATAAGGTAGCGTATAGGAGGCTTAGTAAACACACTAAGAGCACCACATAATGCAATCACAAATAGGTGCTAACTAGAAATCCCTCCATGCAAACATCAACGCCCTTCCTTTCCTCAATTAGCTTTAATTGAATATTCACTGACTTGAACTGAAAGTGAATTGACTTGAAATGAATGTTAACTGACTTGGAATGAAATTTAACTTACTTGAACTGAATTTTAATTGAATTGAACTGAATGTTAACTTACTTGAACTGAATGTTGTCTGACTTGAACTAAATGTTAACTTACTTGACTTGGATGTTAACTTACTTGGAACAAGATGTTAACCGACTTGAACATAATGTTAACTAACTTGAACAAAATGTTAACTGAATTGAACTGAATGTTGAATTTACTTGAACTGAATGTTAACTGACTTGAACTAAATTTTATTTGAATGTGAACTAAACTCAATCTTTAACTAATTGTTGATCACTTAGTTAAGAGGCTAACTTAAGTGTTATCATTGCTTCACTCATAGTGCCATCCATGCACAATTTCTATTATTAACTTTTGCATGGATCTCTTTAGTTAACCGATGCACGCTGATTGATGAACATTAAGCTCTTCTTTACCTAACTGATTAGATTCATTAATAGTTCAATTGATGCTTTGACTGAGGCATTGATTAAGGCATTCATATTTAACTAAATCCTTATAACTTGAGTTCACTTAGATATTTGCATGGGAAGTTTGAATTCTCTTTCTCTATGCTTTATCTCATTATAATTAATTAATTCATGATACATATACGTATTATTTATCCATCTTATCATATCATACTCTGGAGAATTATTCCATTCATATTGATGATCATATATATTGCCCTGGGTCATATAGTGATATGATAAAGTAATTCACTCTAGGGGTAGATAATCCCTAAAGGAGACTTATAGCACTCAGTGGCCATGTCTAGCAATATATAACATAGTATTTCCACTTTACTAAGTAAAGTTTAACACCTCAATAAATGAGAATATTGGTAGGAATTGATATTACTCACAAGACTCAGATTGATATCACTCACAAGCTTATCTCCATAACTGGAGCTCGATCTCATAGGGAACCTTTTATGAAAATACTTGACTTGATATCACACAAGTCCCTAACTTGATACAACACAAGTCTCAAAGAATTGTTGAAATATTGTAACTTCATAGGATATTCTAAATGTATTTTATTGATGTAACCCAAGGGAGATGTTATTATTCCTCTGGCGGGGTGTGACTATTGTATTTGGTCATTATAGAGTCATGAGGTAAAGCCTCCATTGTAAGTCAGGTCATTAGTACCCTAATTAATAATATAATATACTGTTTTGAGTCTTCTTAGGTGAATTCAACCCATACAGTTTACTTGGGCTGACTTGGTTAGGGTAAAATTCAGTTGGCTCAATGTGAATAAATAAAGGAGTTGTGATTCTTGTTTGAACACAAACTCACTCACTTGAGTAGCGCATAGGGGAGAGAGAGAGACATAATAGAAGAAGGAGAATACCTATTTTTGGGGTTATATCTTATACATCTTATGCAAAGGAAGTTTTTCTAGGTTTTCTTCCCCTTGAGGGTTTCCTAAGATAGATACTATTTCTATATTGTGATTATGTTTCTATTAGTGATTCTAGACATTCTACTGCTATGATTTTTTGAATTGAACACTAATCAATCTAGGCTATCATATGAAATCTTAACATGGTATCAGAGCTAACCTGAATAGGACAACTTTCACAAGGTGAAATTCTCTCTCCTCCCTCTTTGAAAGAAATTACGGTTTCTACAAAAGTTAGAGTTTTGAAGATTTTCTTGCATAGAAAGTTGCGCCTCCTTGGAGCGCATCTATTGAGCCCATGATCAGAGTTTTTGGGTTCTTGAAGCTTCGATAAATCCAAACCCTAGTTTGGTCATGGACCAAAAAACTGTAGAAAAATAGAACCAAAAATTCTACAGAGCTGCAACCTCGCAAGTAGGATTTGAAGGGTGAAGATTTGGGATCTCCATAAATCAGTTGGGCCACCCAACTCTGCTTAGTCAAGTGCATCTACTGGTAAGGTCAGCCTCCTATTTTTATAAATTTCATTTTTTAGTGACCTATGGGTAAGATGGCCCCAAGCAATACGCTCGAGGACAAATTGGAAGGAATAGAAAAATTCCTAGCTTGGAAGTATAGGGTTGGTCTCATTCTGAAAGAGAATGGCCTTGATAAGTACATCAATAATAATATTAAAAAACCTAAAGGAGAAGCATGAACAAGACCTAATCAAGGCAATGATGATCATTGCTGATTCTATTAAGGATCACTTGATCCCTCAAGTGTCATCTAAGAAGACACCTAAGCAAATGTATGATGCACTTTCCAGAATGTATGAGGGAAGGAACATCAACATAAATATGAATCTAATAGCTCAACTGAAGGGAACCAAGATGAGCAAAGGAGAGTTTATTCAATATTACTTCACAAGGGTCTCTCAATTTAGAGAACAACTAAGTGCTATTGGAGACACCCTTTATGAGGATGAACTAGCTATGACTGCTCTCAATGGTATCACTTGACATTGGGACTCATTCATTCAGACTTTGTGTGCCAGAAAATAAAGTATGGAGTTTGACATAGTATGGGAAGATTGCATACAAGAATAAGCTAGAGTAGCCAATAGAGAAGCTCTCCTCAGAGAATATGATCAGGCTCTAGCCACTCATACTAAAGGAAGAAAAAAATCAAACTTCAAGAAGAGTAATTAGAAGCCTTCAAAGAAGAAATTTCAGAAGAAGAAGAAGGATTACTCAAAGTATCAATGTTACAACTGTCATAAGATAGGACATATTTCTAGAGAATGTCCATCACCAAAGAAGAAGAAGAACAATAAGAGACATCATGCTCATCTAGCTGGAGATGACAATGCAGAAGAAGAAATGCCTCGAAAGAAAACTAGAGGTGAAGACATAGAATAATATGTGTTATTCTTTGCACTATTTGGGTCTGTAACACCTGGATAAGAGACATGGCTTATTGATAGTGGTGCTTCAAAGCACATGACAGGGAAGAAGCAAACTATGTCAAGACTTGAGGAGAAGAAATCTCCCTAGAAGGTATCATTGGGAGATGACTATCAATATCCCATAAAAGGTATTGGTGAATCAAGATACAATCTTGACTCTGGAACTTCCATGAAGATGAAGGAAGTAATGTATGTACCGGGTTTGAAAAAGAACCTACTTTTTACGGAAATATGGTGAGTGAACCAGACTTTAACCAAAATTGGCTCTTCCCTCTCTGCCACACTATGCCAGAAGCGTCCTAAACAAATAACTTGGCCACTGTTTTTACCAGAAATCATGTTGTTGGCCATTCAATATTCAGCCATCAGAGTTCTTGATCTCAACAACATCGCTGGGTATTGATAGATACACATTTAACTAAAATAAACACATAGTCAAAAACTCATTCACCTAGAAATAAAAAAAAAAACCGAATTTCTTCTTCCCACAAATATTTATAAAGATTTTGTAAACTGCTGATTTCTCCCACGCCGGTAGTAAGAAGGGAACGAAATGTATAAAATCCCACTCAAATTTAACACACACAGAAATTAATTATTTCATTCACTGTTCTCCCCGTTCACACAGAAAAATTCTCTTTTCTATTTGTTATTCAAAAAGTATCAACAGAGTCTCCCTCACACAGAGTTTTTCTGTCCCATCCCCCAAAAACGCCTCTCAACCAAGAAGAACCTAACCATTAACTACCTCCCCCTGATTTTGAGGACTCTTACTAATTTTAAACAAACTAAATCCTACAAATTCGCAACAACCTAACTAGCTGGCTACGTCTCCTCACAAGGAGCTATAATTTAGCGATTATTCCCTATTCAAACACTTTAATTGACAGTGATACACCTAACAATAATTAGCTAGTTAAAGAAACATGCAAACAAACTTATTTTGATTTTAAGGTCTCTTTTGTTCAACCTCAAGCCACAACATGTGACAAAGGATCACATTGCTGGCTCGGGCCAAATGCCCCTGCATCAACTTTCCATCTCTGCTCTAGATAAGAAAGGATACATAGTTGTTTTTATAGATGGATAAGTACTTATGTGGTCCAAAGGAAATACAATTGAAGATGATGTGGTCATTGGAGAAGAAGAAGGAGGACTATACAAGATCAAAGGACATCCAGAGACAACCCTTGTCCATGAGACTACTAACTCAAGTGAACTGTGGCATATGAGACTTGTTCACATCAACTACAAAGCATTTCCCTATGTGAGCAAGGTGGTAACAAGGTTACCAGATCTGAAGATCGAACATGAGGGAACTTGCAAAGGATGTGGTAGAGGAAAGAACATCAAGAATCGCTTTTCGAAAAGTTAAACAAAGAACAAAAGTACGTTGGACCTAATTCATTCTGATGTATGTGGTCCTATGCCCTCCATATCCTCAAGTGGATATGCGTATTATGTCACATTTATTCATGATAATTCAAGAAATACTTGGATATACTTCTTGAAGAATAAGAGTGAAGTGTTTGGAAAAATCAAGGACTTTAAAGCCTTGATAGAGAACCACTCAAAAAAGAGAATAAAGACATTAAGATCAGATAATGGTGGAGAATACACTTCAAATTAACTTGAAGAATTATTTAAGGAGGCAGGAATCAAGAGGGATCTAACCACTCCCTATAATCCCCAACATAATGGTTTTTCGGAAAGAAAGAATAGAACTATCATGGAAGTAGTGAAGACCATGATTCATGACCAAGACCTCCCTATGCACCTATGGGATGAAGCATCAAGAACAACCGTATATGTGCATAATAGATTATCTCACAGTGCTCTTGGATTCAAGACTCTTGAAGAGATGCATACAGGAAAGAAACCTGAAGTGAGCCATCTCAAGATATTTGGATGCCTATTATATGTACATATTCCGAAAGAGAAGAGAACCAAGATGGATCCTTCTGGAAAGAAGGGAATATTTGTTGGATACTGTGAAGTATCCAAAGCCTTCAATATATACATATCAAGATTCCATCATATAAAAAATTGTAGGGATGTAACATTTGATGAAGAGACAACTCTTAAGAAGTCTAGAAGGTCTCAGCTTGAAGAAGTATATGAAGAGGATGTACCTCCTAGAATGATAGAAGTTGAACCCTCTCCTGAAATAGTAGCATCGGAATATCATGACATGCTAGAACCTCAAGAGCCCCCTACTATGGATATATCTCGAAAGAGAAAACCTGCTTGGGTAAGATAAATCATACAAGAAGCAGAAAGATATGGAGCTCCAGAAGGCTCCACAAGAACCAACAAAAGATCAAAGCCATATTCCAGTTATGTAGCTTTGATGTGTGGCCTTGTCGATCAAGAACCCACCAGCTACGAGGAAGCTACACATAATAAATAATGGGTTGAAGAAATGACAAAAGAATACTAGTCTATCATGAAAAATGATGTTTGGGATATTGTTCCCAAACTAGAAAACAAGAGTGTGGTATCTTCAAAATGGATATACAAGATAAAACATGCTACTGATGGAGGTATTGAAAAGTATAAAGCAATATTTGCGGCTAGAGGATTCTCTCAAAGAGAGGGGATCGATTATGAAGAAACATTTGCTCCAATAGCAAGGTACACTTCCATCAGAACCATCATGGCACTTCCATGGACTTACACTAGGTGGATGTAAATACAACCTTCCTTAATGGTGTGATTGAGGAAGAGGTTTACATCAAACAACCACAAGGATTTGAATTCAAAGACAGAGTGACCCATGTATGTAAGTTGAAAAATGATATGTATGGACTAAAGCAAGCTCCTAGAGCTTGATATGGTAGAATATACAACTTCTTGACAAGTTTGGGCTTCACCAAGAGTAAAGCCAATCCTAAAATTTATATGAAGATTATGGATGATGAACCTGCCATTATATTACTATATGTGGATGATATATTTCCGGCTGGAAACGAGAAACAAATCACATGTTCCAAGAAGAAGCTAGCTGAATAATTTGAGATGAAAGATATTGGATTAATGCATTATTTCCTAGGGATGGAAGTGTGGCAGATCCCAGAAGGAATCTTTCTGAAATAGGGAAAGTATGCAGTAGAAATATTGAAAATATTTGATATGTTGGATTATAAATCCATGGCCACACCCATGGACACCAACCTGAAGCTGTTGTCTAATGAGACATTAGAGTTAGTGGACATGACTCACTACAGACAGATTATTTGATCATTAATGTATCTGACGAACACAAGGCCATATATATGCTTTTCCGTGAACACCTTGAGTCAGTATCTAGTTAAACCTAGACGGGTTCACCTGATAGATTCAAAGCATGTGATGAGGTACCTAAAAGGTACGATTGATTTAGGACTTTACTATGGGAGAGATCATGACTACAAATTGTATGGATATACAAATTCAGATTGGGCAGGAAGTGCCATAGATAGGCAGAGCACCTCAGGTGGATGTTATTTTCTAGGATGCTCCATGATCTCATCGTTTAGTAAGAAATAGTCCAGTGTCTCTCTCAGTACAACTGAAGCAAAGTACATTGCAGCTTGCTCCGCTTATTGTGAAGCGATATGGCTTCAGAAGCTAATGTCAAGATTATTTGACATGGAGTTGGACACCACAATAATTCTCTATGACAACTAAAGTTATATAAAGATCACAGATAATTTGGTGTTCCATGACAAATCGAATCACATAGAAATCCAATATTTTTATATAAGGGATATGGTACAAAAGGGATCTATCAATCTCCAGTATGTGAGTACCAATGAGCAATTTGCTAATGTACTGACCAAGCCTATATCTTGAGTGAAGTTTGAATATTTCCATGACAAGCTTGGTGTAGTTAAAAAATACCTTCCTCACAAGGAGGAACCGTGATGGAACTACACATGATGAAATGGGACTTCTTAGAAAAGGAAGATCAGGTCGAAGACATGAACCCTCCTCGGACAAAGGGGGAGCAGGTTGATAATATAAAAATTCCCAGGAAAGGGGGAGTAATGATGAGACTGACATCGATGATGGATGATAGTGATGAAGAAGTTTTGACATTTACTTGTGGACGATAGTATCCTCTCTTGAGGATGGCATGTATAACACTTTGTTCATGAGAGTGGTCTTGTGATTGTGTTTCTATCAGTGATTCTGGATATGATGCTGATATGATTTTTTTAATTGAACACTAATGAATCTAGTATAACATATGAAATCTTAACAATAATTACTCGTGATGGTGTACAATAAAAAAACCCTCTCAGCAAGGGAGACATTCTCCGCTTTACGATAAAATTCCTCCCATACCAAACTTATCTCGAAAGTATCTCAACTTCATCACTGACAACGACCTGTTCATAAATTTGCAATCTACTTATCAGTAACTATGTACTGAAATTTTATTTTTACATGACCATGACTTCGATAAAGTAAAACTTCATCTCAATGTGTTCTATCCTAACACATAGGGTTTTTAGAAAGCTTGGCTATTAACAACTAATAATTGTAGGCTTCAAGTTTTCCAGCCTAGTAGGTAGCATCCAAAGCTACACTACTTATCATCAGGTTGTACTATTTGTAAAACACCTTTTGCTTCTTTAGTACTCTCTGACATACACCTTACTTTTGTAGTACGATATGAAATGCACTAATCTTTTGTAGTACTAGCCACAATACACTAATCTTTTGTAGTACTATCCACAATGCACATAGCTAATTCCAAGCTATATAATAGGTATACTATGTATTAAAATACAATAAGGAACCTATTCTAATGTACCTCAAAGGTACTCAAACATATGCTTATCCACATGCATAAATTACAACAGGTCAACTAGGTACTTTAAGAGACCAACCAACTACTTATTCAAAGTAGCATCATTTGGATCTGATCCAGAATGCAATTTCTCTAAACTAGAAACTATGGATTTCATATCCATCATAAACAACACATTAATTGTGTAATTATCATGTAGAAATAAAATCTTATCTTTTCTTTCAATTTGCAATATTTGTTGACTTCAATAATCTTCTACCATCTGAATAAGTTCTTAGTGAGCTTCCCATTCTTTGTGATGATCTTCAAGGCTTGATCTCTTTCATAATGATTTCATATTATTAGAATTTGAATGCCATTTAGATATTCAAGTAGATAGTTCTAATAATGTTTGCAGTAAATGGAGAATGAAGATACAAACTGAAAAAAACAAACCACACAGGAAACAAACAAGTATTGCTCCGGAATTTACAGTATCATTCACAATAATAAAATCGGGTGTTACAATAGTTTACATAGGAAAATAATTCGATTGCATTAGGTAGAAATTCGAATATATCCACTAGATCTGACTGTATCTAATTGACCATTTAACTCATGGTGTCTCAATCAATATCGGAGTCCAATAGATCAACTCCTAGATGTCCAACAACTCAATCAATCAATGATAGCTAGTTAACTCAGTGCAACTGAGTGTGGCAGTTGGGAAAAGGTGCCTACTCCACATGCATCCATGCATTAGCCATGAATAACTAGTGATAGCTAACTAATTGTGAACTAACTGAAAGTAATTGGGGGCTAACTAAGACTAACTAGTTCCAACTCCAACTAACTGAAGGAGGTTGGTTCTAGAACTCCCAGTGGATCCTAAAATGTAGGGATTGGTCTAGGAGGCGCCCAAACAGATGCATGCACATGTAGTAAGTGGCAGTTAACATATATCAGTGTTCCCACACTCTAGTATCTAGTACATGTGTCCCCATTAGGCCAAGTGGACCCAATTAATTAATTAAGGTTCCTATGTCAGGCTAAATAATCTAATAGATAGTATGGTCAAGGGAGGATTAATAATCTAACACCCCCCATGAATCCTAACTTGGACAACTGTGGGCCTTGGTAACAAGAACAGAGGTCACCCAAATACAATCTAAAATACATGAATAAAAATTATTCTTAATACAACCAAGGAAACAAGGGAAAACCTCATGGGAAACCCCCCCTCAAAATAAGCAGAAATACAAATTTTGAAAAAACTTGTGGAAATATTTGTTGCTATTTGAACACTATGCAACAATAGTATCTTGGTTCTTTTGTATAGGTGAACCCATGAATCCAAACAAAGTGCTTATGTCTTAAGAATATTCCTCTTTGGAATAAGAATAATGTCCACAACTGAATCTGGAATATAGACAACTATAGGATGAAAACTGGACCCATGTAGAGCAGTTGAAATCAACTGATGAGAGAGCAAAGGTGCTTGAGAATTCGAACCATGTGAGGAACACCCAAGAATATGGAATATGTCAGCCTTGAAAAATAAACCATGAGTGGTAAAATAATCCCCAAGTGTTAGGAGCAAGTGTCCAGGTGGATGTAGAATGTCTCCAACTTTACTAGTTATGTGAGGAGATGAGCATGTGATAAAAAAAATAGGTAGAGAAGCCCTGGGACTGTGGAGAGTGAATTCTTGAGCTCCATAATCTAACATAGCTTCAACAATAACCAATATTTCACAAAATCTAATATCAGCAAACTCATAAGAGAAAACCAACATCGAATCCTCAACAACAAAATTGAAGGAGACTTGCGGTGCTTGATTTGTCACACCAAAATTGATGAAACTTGTTACAAGCAATACTGTAAGCTATTGAATCTTAAAACCTGAACCAAATATTATCATCTCAAAAAATAAATCAGATCCAAATAGGTTCATATCATATCCACAACTGTGAAGTGAAATCAAATTTCCAACAACAATTTTGAAGGAGACTTGTGGTACTTGATTTGTCACACCAAAATTGATGAAACCAGCTACAAGCAGTACTGAAATCTCATGAACCTAAAATTTTGAACCAATTAATATCAGATCATATCTAAATAAGATCATATCAGATCCAATAAAGTTCATATCATATCCAAGTGTTTGCTCCACCAAGATGGTAGATGCACAATTTTGTCCTTCAAAATTATGGATATTGGTGCATGCAATCATGTAGAAATTTGTTGGAAGCTCAAGATCAATGAGAGTGAATGGATCACCCCTACAACCTGAAATTATTTACAAAATATAATATCAACAAACTCATGAGATAAAACTAACATCAAATCCCAACAGAAATTTTGAGAGAGATTTTTGGTACTTGTTTCTTCACACCAAAATTGATGGGAGCAGCTACAAGCGGTACTGAAAGCTATTGAACCCTAACTAAAGGAGGTTGGTACTAGGACTCCCAATGGATCCTAAAATTTAGGGATTGGTCTAGGATGTGCCCAAACTAATGCATGCACATCCATTAAGTGGCAGTTAACCTCTAGCAGTGTTCCCCACACTCTAGTAACTGGTACATGTGTCCCCATTAGGCCAAGTGGACCCAATTAATTAATTAAGGTTCCTAAGTTAGGCCAAATAATCTAATAGAAAATATTGTCAAGGGAGGATTAATAATCCTAACACATATCACGGTATCCCACATAGCCAATTATATGGCTATCTAACCTCTCCAAGAGGTTTTAACTATTCTCTGACAATTCAGGCTATAAGTCTTCTTGAGTATCCAATAGTTTCTGAGAATTTGACCATGTCTCTGCCCAAGTGGATTTTTTCCACAAGATATTGCAGCCCTTGGATTCTTGAGTCATGCATCACGAATAACTAGTTTGGGGACTTTTAACTGCTGATGTCTGTGAAGATACATTAATACTCCCTCTTAAATTAGAGGAGTCTTTTTATACTATACCAAGCTTATTTTTGACAAAGGATTATTAAATATGCTGGAAATTCTTCTCATCAATGGATATGTTCAAGAGTTACACAACTCCTTTTTTCACCATGTCTCGGATATAACTAACTAGGAACTTTGTAAAGTTTTACTACTTTACAATATTCTTTATCTAAGCAACATCTTTGATGTGATATTTCTAGATCACTGTATTAGTCAGAATCCATTTATCCATACAGGAAACTTACTTTCACTGACTAAGACATATATGAATCCACATACTCTTGTACCAAGTAGGTAACGCAATACATGCTTTGTTGTACATGCCTATGTACTGATTGTAAAGCATATAACTAATCGTGGAACTTGTATAGATATATATAACACCTATGAAACCCTACAAATCTGAACAAGAATCATATTTATCTTTATGTGTGTGATCATGGATTTATAATCCATTGTTCTTGTTCATTTCAGGATCTCTATTGAACATTTTCTCAACATAAGAAAATATTATCTAATGACTATTACACCTCTAAACTTAAGAATCATCCAAGATTATTACATATAGAATCCTTTTGAATATGAGTACCATACATGATTTCTACATAGCAGGAGGTTAATTTAACCAGTTCCACCGTTTTTTCCAGGAGCTAGCAAATATAGCTTCTCCCTCTCAACATCTAGGATGTGAGAATCATAAATTTGAGTCATCCATCACAAAGACACATACTCCTCTATATATAACACATATATTAATATAATTAATATAAATAAATTACCTTCAATATTCTTGACATTTATCCGAATAGAATTAGGGCTTCTATTATGTCTTCTTCCTAAGAAACATAGGAACCTCATGATATTCACTTTTCTAGGATTAATCATCCGAATAAATCCATGTCATTCTCTTATTATAGGTCAGGGAATATGTTTTCCCTACAAAATTTTTTTATTCAAATGATTAATAACATTCTATAACCAAGAAATGTAATCACATGAAAACTTTCAACATACTGGAAATGGTTCACACATATATGTACATAGACTAAATCAATGTTTTGACATAACCCCATTCATCTTATGTGATGTTTTGCAACCCTATATCAGTTCAAAAATTCATATTTTATGAAGGAAATATTCATCCCCATATGTATATCTCATGAAGTAAGCATGAATTCCTCTATCTGATATATTATGACCAATCATGCAGTCCTATATTCATAGCTCATGAAGCAAGCACACAAAACTTTATCTCATGTCTTATGAAGGAATTTTTCAGCTTTATAGCAGTCCTATATAAACATATATCAGTCCTATATTATATCATATAATATGGACTCATGAGATTGACAATATGCTAATAAAATACAAACAATAATGTATATGCTCAACACAATTCCAAAGTCCAAGAATACAAATCTCTATATGATAGTCATGAAACATATTAGAAAACCTTTAGATATGATTTATAACATAATATAACAATCAAAATATAAAGTACTTATATTTTACTGATTTGCATGGGATCCCTCTTGATCTCTGCACCCTTGCGTAGAAAACTAGAGTCCTTCTTTATTCACTTGAATGGAAGAGCTTCTTTTTGGTGAAAATCTTTCTGCCTTTCTTCATTCTTGCCGTGAATACACTATTCTCCTCTTTAGTGTACACAAAATTGCTTTGGATGCACCGCTCTTCTTGACTTGAGGCCTTATTCTTGAAAATATTGGTGAGTGTATCAAAACACTCCCTTGCGGTCTTCAACATAATGATCATGGACATGAGATTGTCCTTAACCGAATCAAACATGATATGCTTGGAATTTGATTGATTCTTCTTGAATTTTATTCTCCCTTCATTGGTGGTAGGATCCTATACCACCATGGATACATAACCATCAAGTTTATGCTCTTCAATAATATTCAACACCCTTGCCTTCCATGTGTTGAAGTTGGAAGTACCTTCAAGGCAGTCTTCCGGTCGAACGAAGATCGATGTCATGGTTGCAATATTTTGCTCAACTCTTAAATATATAGGTAGGATTAGCTTGTTGCACAAAACTAAGCTCTTTCATGCCCTATGCTTTGATACCATGTTGATGTTTGAGCAAAATCAGAGATGCCTGAACTTTAAAACTTTTATCAAACAATTTCGGCACTTATGAATTTCATAAATCAACCACATATGAAACTCATAAATAAATCATCCACATAAATCAATCAACCATAAGAGACAAGATATACCCTGTGAAAACCCTCCAAACACAGAGGATGAAAAACCCAACAATTATATGTGTATGATAGATAGATTTGTAGAGAATTGTTTACAACACATAAGAAGATTGTCCGATAAGAGATATCACCTCAACAATAGAGAAGAGAGATCGAATGTAACCCTGCAAAAATAAATGTATGCAACTGTATTGAATTTTCCATATGCCTAGAATATTAATAACAAGACAAAAATGGTAGCATGCATAAGGTAGCATGTAGCAGGCTTAGTAAACGCATCGATAGCACCACATAGTGCATTCACAAGGAGGGGCTAACTAGAACTCCCTTCGTGCAAACATTAGTGCCCTTCCTTTCCTCAATTAGCTTTAACTGAATGTTCACTGTATTGAATTGAAAGTGAACTAACTTGAACTAAATGTTAACTGACTTGAATTGGATGTTAACTTACTGGAACTAAATGTTAACTGACTTGAACTGAATTTTAGCTTACTTGAAATGAATTTTAACTTACTTGAACTTAATGTTAACTGACTTGAACTAAATGTTAAATTTACTTGAATTGAATGTTAACTGAATTGAACTGAATGTGAATTTAACTCAATCTTTAACTGACCACTGATCACTTAGTTAACATGCTAACTTAAGTGTCATCAATGCTTCGCTCTTAGTACCATCCATGCACAATTTATGTTATTAAATTTTGCATGGATATCTTTACTTAATTGATGCATGTTGATTGATGAACATTAACCTCTTATTTACTTAACTGATCACATTCATTAATATTTCAATTGATACTTTGAATGAGGCATTGATTGAGACATTCATATTTAATTGAAGCTTTATAACTTGAGTTCACTCATATATTTGCATGGGCAAATCAAATTCTCTTTCTCTATGCTTTATCTCATTATCATTAATTAATTAATGCATGGTCCATATGCGTATTATTTATCCATCTTATAATATCATACTCAGAAGAATTATTCCATACATACTGATGATCATATATATTACCATGTGTTGGCAGGGGTTTTTGGATACATTAATTGCATAACATCGCAGATGTTGCACAAGTTCGAAAGACACCGCGCAAGAGGAAGATTAGCGTGCAAAGCAGAGATTAGAATATCTTTTATATTTTGTGTCACCTTTTGTTGTTTTGGACCATATTTTGTGGATATTGGTCATCATTTTGTAAAATCACTTAAGAATTAGTTAGAAGTTGTCTAAGTGGACATTGAATGTAAAGGAGCAAGCCTATAAGTGAAAGTATAATGCAAGTGTTCGGGGATCCTGGTAGCAGATTATCTGAGGGAGATCTTAATTGATCATTATATCTTTGGAGAGGTGAAAAATATAGGCTTGGCGAAGAATATGTTTGGGTATCAGACTGAGATCTGTGAATTGTGAGTTTTGAGTGGAAGTAATATGACAAGGAGAAAGTTGATTTGAATTATTGTGTCTTTCCGTTTTACTATTTTATTGTTTTCTATGACTCTATGATGAATGTTAAGTGAATGTGCGACATGGATATATGATGCGATGTTTTCCTGCTTTAGATGATGTTATTTTACCGGATCTGTTTGCCCATCAGTATGTTTATTGCATATATGATGGAATAATGTGATCTGATGAAGAACTATGATGTATGTGTTTAAAAAAATAGATCTGTTAATGATGCACTAAGCTGTTAAGATTGATGCCACACCGTCCCTTCCTATTCTATGGAAACTTGGTTTTGTGAGTTCTCCCTCGAACATCTCATCTGAGACTTCATTTGCTTAGTGGGTGTTGCTGGATAGGGTAAAACTTGTCTGGGTCGGTGCTCAGGGAGATTGCAGTGGTTTGGATGTCGACTGAGTCAGAACCCTTGTCAACTGGGTTTTGTTGGTTGGGTTTGTGCCAAAAAATGGTTTCGTTTCTGGGACCTTGTTTCGACTAAAGGGAGGACATGTTGTGGCATCCAATGAGACCGAAAATTCAAGATTGGTTCGACTAGAAGCTGCTAGAATTTGTTGAGACAGAAAAACAGAACCATGGATTGACGATAGATACGTGGTTGGAAAGATACATACACAACGGTCCACACGAGTACTTTTTCTCTAAATTCCTGATCATCCTATACAAGTGGTTGGCTCGGTTTACCTATATCAAGAACAATTTCCAAGGAGGTGAGCCAACGCCTTGAACCCAGGAATTGATCCAGGAGTTGCAGAAAATTGACAACAAAGCGTTGTGGGTCATTGAAGTCTAGTTGGACAACATCTTAGAAGGTTATATCACCGAGTTTGTGGTTGATACTACTAAGTCTTGCAACGAAGTAGAAAGGGAATTCTTTAACAGATTAAGAGGTAGGTTCTTGTTGTCATTGCAATTGTTAATTAAGATGCTTGTCTATGAAAAAAAGCATATTGAAGATGCACCTCAAGTAGTAGAACTCTAGTGTGCGGGGGCCGTGGATACCACAAAGAAAGGGGGGAGATGAATGGAATGATACGGGGTAGATGGGTGCAAGTTATGATGAGATTGAGAGGGAAGTTTAGGAAGAAAGTGGTATTACGAGAGGAGGAGCAAGGTTTTGACACGAGAAGAGGTAGAGGACAAGAGAAGGTCTTACTACAATCGAAACGCAAGACAATGAAGAAAGAACACACGGGACGAAGCAACCCCATAGTGATGACGAGGACGACCAGAACAAGAATATGCCCAGGGTAGAGGTAATATCAACCCCCAACAACAACGTACCCATGCCTCCGCGCACTACGTCACTATCAAGAAGAAATGCAAGTACAACATTGACTTGTACGATGTGCCAACAACACTCTAATAGTAGAAATAGATCAACATCTGTAGGAAGAAGGCCAAGAATGGCTGGTAACGAGGCGAAGTTACCCTTGTTCCATGGGAACGAGACTGAGGATCTAGAACAATACTGGTTTCTGTGTGAAGTAGTATGGATTATAAGACAAGCTGCAAATGATGATGTTAAGAAGGGCCAATTGGAAACAACCATGTGGGGTCGTGCACTGGATTGGTACATGAAATTTGTACAAGTTCCTACAGGAACTCTGACGAAGACATTGACAGAAGTAAAAAAAGGACTTATTGAAGAATTGAGAAAACCGAAGTCTGAAGCACAATACATTAGAAAACTGAAGGAAATTAAGCAGTATCCCAATGAGACTGTTTGGGATTTTGATCAAATATTCAAGACAGTCATGAAAAGAGTTAGTTTTGAGATGAGTGACATTCAACATAAGGAATGGTTCATTGCAACATTGTTAACCCATATCAGACTACCACTTATGTAGCAGAATATCACGACATAGAGCGAGGCTCTAGAGATCGCTATGAAGTTGGAAGCTTCACCCGTTGGAGAAAATGCAGTTGGTATGAACCAAATTCAGATGCAGTTGGAAAAATTGACACTTCAGTTACAAGACATTAAGAAGGGAAAGGAACAAAGAAAGGATATTTGGTGCACTCGATGTCGCACAGATGGACATACCAAGGATACTTTCCTAGAATGTTGAAACTCTCTATTGTCAGGGGTGCTGAACCATTTAATTTGTGGAAATGTACCATGGTACCACATTTGTCAAGTATATGGGAATCGACACGAGGAATGTGGATACATGCAAAAGATGGTGGTGAAGCTGACAAACTTACACTACTCATTTTGTCGATCTATTTCGGCATGAAGAAAAATATTGTCATGCATACAACCTACTAAAGGAAAGAACATATGACTTGTATTATGTGAAGGGAGAGGATCACCGGGTGGTACAGATGCCGTAGCTGTAGGTGATGCAACCATCACCTCAACCACAGTATGTACCTCCACCATAGATGCAGTTTATACCACAACAACAAATACAATAGCTGCAACAACAATTTGCACCACAACCACAGTATAATCAGATGCAGATGGCACTGCAGCAACCACAATATGTCCAATCAGTGCAGTATGTTTAGCAGCAGCCGAATCCCTCGCAGCAACAATTTTCTCAGCTACAGTACCGTTAATAAGGAGGATTATGCAGAGGATTCCGTGGAGGAGGAGGAGGATTTGGTCGAGGAGGTGGACGAGGTCGTAGACCTGTCCAATGCTACAATTGTGGCGTACTTGAGAATTATTAGAGAGATTTCCCACAGTTGAATTTCACATGTACATATTGTACCACGATTGATCACACTGTTGAGAACTGTCCATAGTTAATTGGGAGATGGAAGGCCGAAAAGTTCCATAGTTATAGAGCCATAATAAGTTGTAGAATCAACACCAGTTGTAGACCCAGAATCAAGTCTAGAACCAGTTGCAAGTCAAAATCAAAACCAAATTCTAGTTTAGAACCAAATTCCAATTCAGAACTAGAATACAACTCAAAATGGGAATCAACCAGAGAACCCACCATTGAACTAGAATCAAGGATCGACGGTTGTGATGATCTCGGCGGAGCCCTAAATGCAGGATGTTGACGTCGTTGTCATCACTCATGGGGGTGTGACAATTGGAGAATATAATCCAATTCCACAAGTCCGGTTAGTTAGAAAGAAGAAATGAGATGCACAAAAACTCCGATAAGTTACCTGTGTACGAAATTCCTATTGGTTTTGATTCCACTTTGGAGGCAGGATCATCGTGACAACATGATACCTTGAAAAAATTGTTTGAGAGTTGTTTGTCATTGGAGAGAGATCCTGATGCTCTCGCTGAGATTGAGTATCTATTACATTGAATGACCAAGGGACAAAAGGATTTCATGGTGAATTATTTGCATAAGAAAAAGACAGGGAAGGAAATGCATATGAAAATCCAAATTGGGGACTATGAAGTAGATTCAGTCATTCTGGATCTAGGCTCAGATGTGAATATTATGACAAAACAGACATGGCAGAAGATGGGGAGCCCGACTTTGGGCTAGTCTCCAGTACAATTGCGATTGGCTAATCAAGGCAAGGTACAACCGACCGGGCATGTGTCGCATCTGGTAGTAGATGTCGAGGGCATGAAGACTTATGTTGAATTCAACATGATCAAAGTCATTGATGATGAAGTTTCCTATCTCACGTTGTTGGGGATCAGATGGGCCAACAAAGGTTAGAGTCATAGCTCCAAGAAGCACATGATGAAATTTGAGAATCAAGACATCAGAGTAATCGCTCCAATGTATCCAAATGAAGGGCAAAGATATATTGAGCCAGTGAAAGATGAAGTTGTCAGAGGATGGGATCATGCTTATAATATTTTAGAAGATTATATACATTCGACTGCTGATGGGGAACTTGGTTGGTGCAGCGCTAGCTCTATGTCCCATGACTCCGATGATGCTTAAAATAACTAGAAAAACTACTTGCATGAAGTGTTGCTACGAAAGTGCAGCTTGATTTCGTAGTCATTATGTCATGTCATGACCGAAACCATTGAATTGCCAATTTATGAAGGAATTCCTGAGCTATCTGAGTTTCTTGTTGAATTCAAAGATAAGGTGTCAGACCCACAATGGTTACTGGCATTGGAGGAAGCGTTGAAGGCTACCCCAGCACGCTGGTGGGTGACCCATAAGAATTCGATCACTGGATGGTCGCAGTGACGAATATTGATGACAGTTCGCTTCGGTGATGCCGAAGTGTACCATGGACATAATAGTCCTGGTGATCATTTGATTGAGTGTCATACTTTGTGGGAATCACAACCAAAGGATTAGTGGGTCCATGCTTTTTTCCACACATTGGATGAAATGCCATGATCTTGGTATGTATCCGCTGAGTTGCGCTGAGAGATCACCACTTGGGAGGAGCTAACAGTTTTCTTTAATCACACCTTCAGTTTTGTGGATTCCAATCTGGATGTTCACAATGCACTATAGCTTATCCATGATGTTGTCCTGAAGGTAATGCTGGTTGCATATCCACTGGATCTACATGCACATTGTCACATGCAATCGATGATGGAATGTTATAATATTTCAGGTGAGCTAGATGACGATGATATGCAGAATATCAATATTCCAGAAATGAAAGGAAGCCGGGATGTCGTAGCACCGAACGTACCGATGGATCCCATGAATCAACCATTGAAGATAAGGAAGGTCAACATTGGGACAGAAGATAACCCAAAGTTTGCAAGTGTAGAAGACTACTGGGATGAAGAAACGTTGGCAAAGATTACAGACTTGTTGCATGAATTCCAAGATCTATTTCCTATGAAGTTTTTTGAGATGAAGGGGATACTGGGAGATTTAGGAGAGATGAAGATCCCATTGAAGCCAGACATGAAACTAGTAAGGAAGAGGCTGTATCACTTGAATTTGTGATACAAGGAAAGGATAAAAGCTGAGTTTGATAAGATGTTGGATGTTGGAATAATTGAACCAATTGAAGAATCAGAATGGATCAGTCCGATGGTTGTCCAGGAAAAGAAAATGGGTGAGCTTTGCATCTGTGTGGACCTGAGAAAATTGAATGATGCATGTATGCATGATCCATTTTCAACACCATATACTGATGAAGTTCTGGAAGGAGTAGGAAGTCAGGAGACGTATTCCTTCACAAACAGATTTTCTTGATATCACCAAATAAGGATCGCTAAAGAGGATCGACACAAAACCACATTTGTTACTGAATGGGGCCATTTTCAGTACACTGTGATTCCTTTTGGATTGAAGAATGTGCCTGCGATATTTTCCTGGGTTGTTGTCGCTACATTTAAATATTTCATTCATAAGTTTTTGTAGGTTTATATAGATGACTGGATAGTTTATGGGTTGATCAGAGACCATTTGACAAACCTGCGACTGATGATGGAGATATTTCGACATCATCAGATCACACTAAATTCTAAGAAGTGTATTTTCTGCGCATCGTTTGGGATGCTGTTAGGTCACATCGTTTGCAAACAAGGACTGTTGGTTGACCCTGCGAAGATTGCGTTGATCTTAAGCTTGCCACTGCCTACAAATGTAATGATTCTTAGAGCGACGTTGGGGCACACAGGATATTATCAAAATTTCATACGCATATACGTTGATATCACAACACCGATGAAACAATTGTTGAAGAAAGATGCAACATTTGTATGGAGTCAAGAGTGTTAAGGGAGTTTGATACACTGAAAGCCAAGATGGCTTTTGCATCGATACTAGTTTTTTCGGATTGGGACAAGGAGTTCCATGTTCACGTGGATGCATCATCTGTTGCGTTGGGAGTGGTGCTTGCACAACCAAGAGAAGGAGATATAGATCACCCGATTTCTTTTGCTAGTCAGAAGCTGTCATCAGCAGAGAAGAACTATACAACCATAGAGAGGGAAGGTTTTATGATGGTACATGAGCTACACAAGTTTATGCATTATCTATTGGGCAGTCATTTTAAGATGTTTACAGAACATTCTGCTTTGAAGTACCTAGTCAATAAGCCTGTGTTGGGGGGAGAAGATATGTCGCTAGCTACTTCTCTTTCAAGTGTTTTATTTTGAGATAATTGTGAAGCCGAGTCACTTAAATGTAAGACCTTATCATTTATCTAGAATTGAGATAGGAGAAGAGCCAACAAATATTGAAGATGGACTTCCAGATGCGTAACTGTTCAGAGTCGACATGGCAGATGATTATTACGATCAAATAATTCAGTTTCTAGCGATGGGAAGCGCATCAGAGGATTTCACAACGAGTCAGAAGAAACAGTTGGTGGTGAAGGCCTCAAATTTCAAATTGATCGCTTGCCAACTATATAAACTAGGACTAGATAATATTTTGCGGTGATGTGTCCTACCGCATGAACAAGGGAATATTTTAGAAGAGGCCCATGCAGGAGTTGCTGGTGGACACTATGGAGGACGAGATACTGCTTGAAAGGCTCTTTGCATAGTGATTTGGTGGCCCACTCTGCATAATGATGTGACAGACTATGCAAGGAGTTGTGATGTCTGTCAAATAACTAGAAAACTAGCAAGGAGAGGTGAGATGCCATTACTACCTCAGGTAACATTGCAACCATTTGATAAATGTTCCATGGATTTTGTGGGACCAATCAACCCACCTAGGAAGCAAACTGGTGCACAGTACATAATTACAACGACAAACTATCTGACAAGGTAGGCGGAGGCCGTGCTAGTCGTGGATTGTACTACAATGATAGTAGTGAGGTTCCTATTTGATAACATTGTGATGTGGTTTGGATGTCCAAGGATACTGATGAGCGACCAAAGGAGTCACTTCATTAATCACACGGTACATGCACTAATGGAAGAGATACACATACAACATAAGAAAATTACCCCGTATCATCCACATGTGAATGGGATGGTGGAGGCATTCAACAAAATATCGGAGCATGTGCTTTCAAAGGTATGTAATGCAAGTCGTGATGACTAGGACTTGAAGATTCCAACAATGACTAGGACTTGAATATTCCACCACTTGTTAGAGATTGAAAGGGAAAACACTGTTTAAATTGGTATATGGGAAAGAGGCCATTATGCCTATGGAGTACATTGTTTCGAATATGTGCATTGCTGCAACATGGGTATGGATGATGAAGCAGCGCTAGATGAGTGAATGGAGTAGTTGATGCAGCTAGAGAAGGAGCGATTTATTGCAGGCTTCCACCAGTGTGTCGAGAAGGATTTCCAGAAATCCTAGCATGATCTCCACATAAAGAAAAAATAGTTTCAACAAGGAGATTTGGTGTTGTTGCACGACAACAAGTTCTTGAAGCATCCAGGTAAGTTACAGATGCACTGGTTAGGTCCATATCTTGTTAATTCAATTACTTCAGGAGGTATGGTTCAACTACAATAGTTAGATGGAGTGATGTTGCCAAAGCTAGTAAATGGTAGTTGGTTGAAGCCCTATAGGATGGGCCCAGAACCGTGTGATGCTTGAAGCACTGTGCACTGAGAAAAAGAAAGAAGGATGGACAAAAGAAGGAGGGCACACCAGGAGGGAGTGGTTGCGCAAAATTAGGAGTCAGTAGCATAGTTAGGAAGCCATGTTGCGACAACCGCAGGACTGCACAAAAGTCAAATAAGTCATAAATGAAGACAGTTAAAAGTAGTTAACCAGCGGTGCTTGTGGAAGTGACGCGTAATGATGACGGATCCGACCGTTGGGTTGGTAGGATTGACGACGAATTTGGGTAGTTAATGCATGATTTGGTCATGATGATTGAGTTGATTTATTAATGATGAAGTATGATTTGATTTGGCGCTATAAGAGGAAGCTCGACGTGGTCGGAAGACACCATTGTGATGAGGTGAATTGCATTGCATTTTTGCAGAGTTGCCAAAGTTTTAGAGCAAGTTTCCAAGTGAGTCCGAGGGTATTTAGTGAGTTGCAGAGTGAGTTTCCAAGTCTAGAGAGGGTGTGAGGTTATTGAATATTCCAGGGAATTAGTGCGGCATGTAGAGTAACCAAGTCACAGTAGAAATTTCGAGTGAGCGAGATTCACCAATTAGACCCATCACCATTGTTGAAGAGGCCATCAGTATGCAGATAGGTTCATCCTCGATGCCGAAGAAGAAGTGGAAGGGTTAGAAGACTAGCTCTCTGGTGCTGTAGAAGAGGCAAAACTAAATTTATACGAGAGCAGCAATGAGTACTGCACAAACAAGGCCATCCAACTTCGGAGTTGTGGAATCAATGGTCCAAGCAGGGGTGTTTGTTGCGGACATCCCTGGGTATATACCTCCTAGTCGGCCTGGGGTGAAGGCCAAGAAGCCCATGAAGAACCAAAGATACCAAATACATATTTCAACGATACCACAAGGGATGGTATGTGCTTCTGATATTGTGCCTGTGCTGATGCAGATGAAATATGAAGATCATGACTTGCTTGCTTCAGAAGATGTTGCAAATGAGTCGTATATGCTAATGGTAGCGGTAGAAGGTGGGATGATAGAGCGCATCCCACACGATTGGGTGCATGCACTAGACATATCAGGATTGCTCGGGTTGATCAACATGCTGCACTTTGGGCGGACAATTGAAGTAAATGCATGCGTGAAGCAACTTCTGGCGTGCTTCCATGGCTAGTTTTTATGGTTGTATACACCAGTTGAAGTCATAGTGGGGTTGATTTCAGAGATAACAGGACTACCAAAGGACAGATCAGACCCTTTGCAGTACTTTTGAGGGAAATACAATGATAAGAAGCTGGGAGCAACATTGAAGAAGCGCTATGCTCTAGAGTGTGACGGGAGGGTGTACCACATCAATAGTGTCAATGACCACATGGTACGTATTGGTGTAAGGATTTTGGACAGTAAAGTGGTTAGGAAGAACTGCCCAGTTCAATGTAATTCAGGGGTGGTCGCATGTGCTGAGTTGTGTGCGCAAGGCATACAAATGAATTGGTCCCTTTTTCTTATGAACCAGTTAGCGAAGGATGGAGTAGAAATGCAGGTGGGTGAAAGACCATTCACATACAATTGGATCCTCATTTAGATCGTATTAGTGGATTGGATGGAGCTATATTATTACCAGGACATGGATGTCAAAGCGATAGAAGTATGCAAGGGTGGGAGATATCAAAATTTATGGTGGGTAAGATAAGCAGAGAGATTGATAGACTCTTCGATCGAATTTTGGATCTACTAGGAAGTGCTGCAGGTGACAACAGTGAAAATTCCAAGAATGAAAAAGGAAGCCATGACAAAATATAAAAGGATTGTGCAGTTCGTAATTGGACCACATGCCATTCACGTTCAAGCGTAACGAGACACATACATGCAATGGTTATCGATGCGGTACAAGGTGTCTGATGCGGAGCTGGAGACAATGATTAATGATTGGCCCATGGAATGGAAAGAACCAGTTAGTGTAGCATAAGTCTCGATGAGACCCCCAGCGGATGCACCTGATGACCCCATGTGCAAAAATGACCAACAATCTGATGAAGAATCGTCGATGGAGAGTCCTACTAACCTGGAAGAGCATCGCATATCCAATGAATTGAGAAAAAATAGGTGCATGGATTGAGTTGCGAGCAGTAGCACCATCTCAACAATGGAGGCACAGTTAAACCGACTCGTCAAGGCCATTAACAATGTAACTGATGCAACATCAAAGGAAATGAAGAAATCAGCACAAGATGGATTCGCACATGTAAGAACCAAACTGGATTCTGTATATGTTGTTATTTCTAAAAGAGCACCAGAGAGTGCGACTGTGTAGGAGTTTGTGTCAATAAGCACTAAGCCCCAGGCTAGGAATGTTCAAATTCCCCCAACTATGATTGACACTAGAAACGAGTACTTGACTCCCTCGCTGCAATAGTTGCAGAGCATATCACTAGATATCAACGCACTGTCCACATAGACGTTGGTGCACATGCAGCGAGTTACCAACCAGGAGTTGGTGGACAAGCAGAAAGAGATAAGTGATCAATTTATACGAACACAGGAGAAAGAGGAGGTGACACAGAAAGAATTCGATGAATTGCAACACGCTAAGGAGAAGTTGATGTAAGAGAAAGTGTAGGAGATATAAGTACTGAAGAAAGCACAAGAAGAGTTGAAGAAAAAGAATGATGAGGCAATCACAAAGATGAAGAAGGAGACAGATCACCTCATTGTTGAAAAGGCACACCTTTTTGACATTTAAATACAAGTGGAAGAGGCAGCTGCGAATTCCTGTAAGCACATCTGTGAAAACACCACGAAACTAGATGCAGTCGCAAAAGCAAGATGACTTGGGGAAATTATTGTGCAGTTGCAGCATGACAACAACATTTTGAATGCTCTGGTATATCCAGACACACCTCCTGAGAAAATTTTTGAGAGGAAGAATGCCATAGAGGAAGTGGTGACACAAATTGAAGAGCTGGAGCAGGACGCTAAGAAGATTACCGAGGCCACAATGCAATTTTGGGGTGGGTCATCCAAGACAAACATTTAGAGAAACTGACCAAGCAGTTGCAGGAAGAAGAAGAACAACTAGCAAAAATGAATACCACATCGAGAGCAATGCCACTGGTCGTTCAGATTACACGGTCTGCCGAACTAAGGGAGTTGCAGCAGCAGGTTGGAAAGGCTCAAGAGTGACAGCGGAAGAGAAATGAATAACTCGATGAGTTCTAAGACATTGGAACACAAATGTCTGTGAAGGAAGTTTCCATGCTATAATATGTACAGGAAGGTAAGAAATAAGTTACAGAAAATATGGTGGAGCACCCACTGAAGCAGGATTTGATAGGAAGCCAGGACATTGTTGAGAGAATTCAAGCGCAAGTGAAGGAGATCACCTAACAGTATGAATAATTAAAATTGAAGATCAATGAGTACACCATGTCCAATTGATGTGGCTCAAGGGCAAGCCATAAGGTTCTATTGGGGGCCTGTTGGCAGGGGTTTTTGGATACATTAGTTGCTCAGCATCGCGGACGCTGCATAAGCTCAAAAGACACCGCGTAAGAGGAAGATTAGCATGCAAAGTGGAGATTAGATATTTTATATTTTGTGTCACCTTTTGTTGTTTTCAACCATATTTTGTGGATATTGGTCATCATTTTATAAAATCAGTTAAGAATTAGTTAGAAGTTTTCTAAGTGGTCCTTGAATGTAAAGGCGCAAGCCTATAAGTAGAAGTAGAATGCAAGTGTTAGGGGATCCTGCTAGAAGATTGTCTTAGGGAGAGCTTAATTGATTGATATATATTTGGAGAGGTGAAGAATTTGAGCTTGACAAAGAATATCTTTGGGTATCATACTGAGATCTGTTGATCTGTGAACTGTGAATTTTGAGCGGAAGTAATATGACAAGGCGAAAGTTGATCTGAATTACTGTGTCTTTCTGTTTTACTGTTTTATAGTTTTCTGTGACTCTATGATGAATGTTAAGTGAATGTGTGACATGGATCTATGATGTGATGTTTTCTAGATTTAGATGATGTTATTTTACTGTATCTGTTTGTGCATTAGTATGTTTACTACATTTATGGTGGAAAAATGCGATATGATTAAGAACTATGATGTATGTGCTTAAAAAATAGATATGTTAATGTTGCACTGAGTTGTTAATATTGATTGCACACTGTCGCTTCCTATTCTGTGGAAACTTGTTTCCGTCAGCTCTCCCTCGAACATATTAGGTGAGACTTCATCCGCTTCGTGGGTGTTGCTGGACAAGGTAAAACCTATCTGGGCTGATGCTAAAGGATATCGCAGAGGTTTGTCTGTCGACAGAGTTAGAACCCCTGTCGACTGGGTTTTGTTGGTTGGGTTTGTGCCAACACCCTGGGCCATATAGTAATATGCTAAAGTAATTCACTCTAGGGGTAGCTAATCCCTAAAGGAGACTTATAACACTCAGTGACCATGACTAGCAATATATCGCATAGTATTTCCACTTTACTAAGTAAAGTTTGCCACCTCAATAAATGAGGATATTTGTAGGAATTGATATTACTCACAAGTCTATAGTCTTGATATTACTCACAAGACTCGGCTTGATATCACTCAAAACCTCATCTCCATAATTGGAGGTCCATCTCATAGGGTACCTTCTATGAGAATACTTGACTTGATATCACACAAGTCCCTAACTTGATACACCACAGGTCTCAGAGAATGACTCATGATGTTGTATAGTCAACACCACTCACTTGGTAACCTATATTACTACTACTTGTTTTTCTAAATCCATTCTTTCATTTCATCTTGAACTCAATGGCCAAGATTTAGGAATCCTAGATCAAGAAAACCCTCCTTGCACTAGATTAGAGCCAACATAAAGTGTAGAAGAGGGTTGGTGAGGTGACAATGGCCTCCCTCCTATTTACACATGAGTTAGTATTGTTCTTTTGTACTTTAATCTCACATGCCAGTATATCCTATAACAATGCACTTTTTATAAGTTTTCTCACAATTTATTTAAGCATAAACATGGATGTCCATGAGTGTACCATCTTAGTGATCTAAGTTATGCACCCCAAAGCTTGGCTTCCTTGTGTAATAAGAATGTCAACCAAGTATAAGGGGTAACACTTCTTATGGTATACAAGGGGTATCTATTTTGGAAAACATTAAATTTTAGCATTTTAATGAAGTTCATGGAAACACATCAAAATATTTATAGCATTTGGAGTAGACAAACACTTTTTACACATGCCTCTAAAGCTTATGAGAAAAGTTCAATCTCCACGTGCACACAATTCCACAATTTTTTGCATGCATAAACAAAAATGATAACCATTACCTGAGCACCTCTAACCAAGAATGCCAATTATCTCTAAACGTTGTTATGAAAGGCCATCCATTTATGTAATGGAATCTTGGAACATTTGTATAAAACATTTCCTCATTCAACTTTTTAAATCACTTAGATCTTTTCTTTTAATAGTCACCTAATAAAAAATATTCTCCCTCATAGTTCTTCTCAAAACTTTGGCATATGGTATTACTCAATAACTTCATCCTTGTTGGTTGTAGTATCATGGATTTCCCCTATTTTTATTGTTAATTGGAGACATTTAAGGTTATATTTTTGTCTCAATTGTGAATATGTATGTAATCAAATAAAAAATTGAAATTTCCATGTACATGATTATTTTTATAAATTCAAATTCTCTCAGGTTTGGAGTTTTCCTTTATGTTAACACATCTTGGGGTGCTGGTGCAATTCAACCACTTTTAAATATTCATCACATTAATGATCGCGTGCCAATTTAAAATGAAGATATCACCAACTCAACCTCCAATCAACAAGTGATTTAATGTGATACCTTAGTAACTAATCTCCAATCCACATTAGCAATATCTTACAACTTAAACTATTTGTGTGCATAAGTAGCTAGTTAATCAAAGTTGACCATGTAAATCCGAGTTCCATGTCTCTGATCCAGTCGAATCAAGTTAGTTGCCACATTAACAAATTGATTCTAATATTTGAGGAATAAACTAGTGTCATCTATTAATTGAGGATGATCATTTGGAATTGCCTTATCTAATGCATTTGATCATAGAATTGTGTATATATATGTATCATTTCACTTGTAATCAGTTTATGCTTTTAAACAATGAATGCTCATTTGTATTTACAAAGTTATGATCAAGGTAATGGTTCCATAACTTGAGTTATAATAATTATTTCAATTTATTTTCTTCTTTGCCTATTAGGGTCCCACCCTAACCCATTTAAATATATCTATAGGTTTCTATGTATTGATGCCGTCCATATTAAATAATACCCATGAAGTAGATATAGTGAGCAATCGATATTTGTAAGAATTCTTACTATAAGGTTTTTCCTAATAGAAAATTCATCCACTAAGAAGGCTTAATTAAAGATTCTTCCTACTGGAAAGTTCATTCATTAAAAAATATATAAAGGAGTAGAAGCAATGTAATAAGATTCCTTGTGAAATATATTGTAATTGGAGCTCTACTCATTTGGAGGTTGCTCCTCTAAGAGACAAGTGAACGTTGCTTTCATTAGTAAACGTATTTCTATTATGGTATTTGATTATCTATAATTATGTTTACCACGATAGCTATGTAGATTTTATTCTAAATATTGTTATATTCTATTATTTTTGCTCTAAATTCCCTATTCTACTGTTAAGGTACATGGCATTTAGTACTAGAGAGCTTTCCGAAAACAAAAAAATTAGATTTTTTTAAAGGCTAGAGAAGTATCCTAACTTGTATATATAACATAGTGATCTATTATTCAATGTGTAAATATGTGGTTAAGGAAGACAACACTAAGAAATGTGAGAGATTTTACCTATTTGGACACCCTTGTAACCCTTGTTAGCACCTCTTTGAGTAGTACCACATTGTACATCACTTATATATGTAATTTCATTTTTGTGTACCCTCAAGAATATTGAAAGTTCCCTAGGCCACTTGAAACCAATTTTAGATAGTTGATTGACCATCTTGCTACTATACTGGTATCGATAATAACACTTGGGAAGATTAATTTGTAACAATAAAATGATAATGAGTTAATATTAAATATAATTAATAATAATTTATTATTAGTAAAGAATAGTTAAAGTCAAGAGTCATGCACTTAGGTGAAAAGGTGCAAGACATGCTTATATAATCCCAAGCAATTGTAATTATTAATCATCTCCTACATTACCTTATATACATTTTTCTACATTACGTTCCTTCTTCACCTACTTGTTCTTTCATTGGTATCAGAGCCTCTCGACTCTCGGCACCAGCCCACCACCTAAGCTTGAGCCACATCCACCTTCTCCCTCCACATCCATGTCTTCTGCCCACTTCAATTCATACCCCTCATGTTTTTCTTCTCTGCATCCTTTTCCCCATCTGTCCTCTGCTTGAACCTCCCTCCCCGTGTTGCTCCTCTCCTCTTCTTCCCACCTTCTTGTCCCCGCTCCTCCTCTTCTTCCCACCTTCTTGTCCCCTCTCCACCGATGCTTCCCTCTACCACCATTATACCACTCCTTCACTGCAACCACCTCCTCCTTACATTTCCCCCACACTCACACTATCCTACACCACCAGCTTTTGTCCTACACCACCACTAGCCTCCATTCCCTCCTACGCGCTCCTTCACCTGCGTGCTCCTCCACCTACCTCATGCGCCCCTCCACTTGCATGCTTCAACTCTGACATGCTCACCATAGCCTCCAGCCTAATCACCGTATCCTGCACTCCACCGCCCACCACAAAATACAGCCTGCTCACAACCCACTGGCTCCGTCACCACTTTAGCCTGCTCACCGCCCATGCAACTCTGTTCATGCAAAACAAGAGTCATATATTATATTATTATATTATTATAATATATATATTACAAATAAAAAACATTATATTCACTAATAATAATAATATTAGTATATATAATCTTATATATATATATATATATATATATATATTGTTTTCCCCAATAATAAAATCTATCTTTTCCACCTTGTTCTTACCTAATACAAATACATTAGAGTACAAATTTTCTAATTTTTATTGGGAAATAGATCGTGGCGGGATGGCATCATACAACGAATAAAAATAAATCCACGTTCAACATCGAGAAGATTCCAACAATCACCAGATCAATGGGTGACTTAAATGCTTGATTCGATCAAACCAATGAGAAGATTAACAAGAACTATGACGACCTCCACACAAATATCAAACAATCCGGTGATGATTGGACATCAAGTTGGACAATAATCACGTCATGAATAGAGAATTCCATCCTCACTCTACAGGAAGACCAAAATAAAAATCAGGAAGTTTTAACCGCCATCTTGGACGGATTAAAAATATCAAATGATCTGCAACCAAACTCTCCCAGAACACCGGAGCAACCAAATCCTTTATTCAACATGTCGTCCTTAGAATCATATACACAAGGACGCCAAATACGGGTAAAAGTTGAGTTACCCAAATACGACAGGGACGAACAACAGTGCATAGCGTGGATTAACAAAGCCTAGGAATACCAAGACATCCACAACATCCATTACGAAGGCAATAAAATTAAATATGTCTCCATGCATCTAGAAGGAAATGCCTACAACTGGTACTTATGGTGGAAGAATACTGCCATAATTTGTTCTCACAACTGAGTTAGCTTCAGGAACGACCTCATCAAAATATTCCAGGGTGTTGAAGAAAAAGACTTCTTTGCCAAAGTCACAAGGTTACAACAAAAAAACAGTGTTGATGAGTACACCTGTGAGTAGGAAGTGTTGATGAGTACACCTGTGAGTAGGAAGTGTTGTCAACTCGAGTTCTAGAGTTAATTGATGAACAATGACTACATACCTACATACATGGTCTAAAACAGAACATCCCTGATGAACTAGAGTTACATAAAATCTCTACCATGGATGAAGCATGATGCAAAGACAATATTATTGAAAGCAAATCCGTTCATACAAATTTCGACCAAGACGACTCCAAAAAGAACCCCCTTCAATTAACAAACACAGGAAATCCAAGATATACACCGCCTCAACTTAGGGAAAGAACGAAGGCCATTTTAGAGGCCCATATAATAAAGGAAGGGAGATGTAAGTTATGTGGAGACAAATCAAATCCTAAGAACAAATGTTTACAAAATAAATTGTATGTCTGTGAAGCAAAATAAGCATAGTTGGAAGTCAAGGAACCAATCGAGAACAATGCAAATAGTCAACAAGACTACCAAATAGAAATTGAGGACGACACCCTAAAAATCTCATTAGCCGCTATTACTAGAATCTCCCAACCACAAACGTTGAAGCTTAAAGGACATATAAAAAAGAATAACATCACAGTTCTCATCGACTTTGGCAGCACCCATAACTTCATTAATGTCAACCTTGCTAAGGTATTTAACCTATTTATATTTCCAGTACATAACATGAAGGTTATGGTAGCAGATGGAAAGAAGATTGAAAATGTGGGAAAATGTCACAAGGTCAAGTTACAAATAGAAGAGTATAACTTAGAATCATATTTCTTTGTGGTACCGCTGGGAGGAGTCGATGTAGTATTAGGAATACAATGGTTACAAACCTTGGGTACATACTCCAGAAATCACCAAGAACATTTTATTGAATTCTATTTGTTCGAGAAGACACATAAATTATACGGGTTCCAACCAACTATGACACAACTGGTTACATCACATCATATGGAGAAACTACTTTGGAAAGCCGCACTAGTGTACATACTTCAATGTCAATAAATGGATCTTCTAACATGTGAAGGAGATATGGATAGACAACCAGAGATACAAGAGCTGATTCGAAAACATCACAAAGTGTTTCAAGAGCTACCTATGGAGCTCCCACTAAACAAAAAAATTGAACACATAATCAAAATAGAACCAGGGACAAAACCTGCAAGTAGAAAACCATATAGAGATCCACATAAGAGGTGATGCAACAGTTATTCTAGGGAATTCGTATCTCGTATCACCTCGTTTCATCAGATTTCGCAATGACTAAACACAAAAGATTGAGAGATAACATTACAAGTAAAAAATCAGACGTAATCATTGTCGTCAAATAAGCTTTGAGGACAAAGCTTCCCTTAAGGGGAAGGCAATGTAACAATAAAATAATAATAAATTAATATTAAATATAATTAATATTAATTTATTATTAGTAAAGAATAGTTAAAGTCAAGAGTCATTCACTTTGGTGAAAAGGTGCAAGACATGCTTATATAAGCCCAAGCAATTGTAATTAATAATAATCTCCTACATTATCTTATATACATTTTTCTACATTACGTTCCTTCTTCACCTACTTTTTCTTTCATTGGTACCAGAGCGCTTTCCTAAGGAAATTTTTTTAGATTTTTTTAGAGGCTAGAGAAGTATCCCAACTTGTATATATAACATAGTGATATTTTATTCAACGTGTAAACATAGTGATCCTTTGGTTGGGCACCCTTGTAACCCTCGTTGGTACCTCTTTGAGTAGTACCACATTGTACATCACTTATATATGTAATGTAATTTTTGTGTACCCTCAAGAATATTGAAAGTTCCCTAGGCCACTTGAAACCAATGTTAGATAGTTGATTGACCATCTTGCCACTATAATGGTATCGAGAATAAAAATTGGGGAGATTACTCTCTGTAGTGTTTGGGTAGTCCGGTAGTACGACCAAGGGCATGGATGAACCTCCTTTGTTAGTTCTCTAAGAGATTGGGTTGAGTACCACTGTTGGACCTTGTAAGTATAATATATGATAGCTATAACATCTAGCATTCCTTTTTCATTATGACTCTAGAATCACTATCCTCAATGACTAGTTCATGAAATTACTACATTATTTGTAGTATTACAAATTTGATAATTTTGTCCATGCAATAATATTTAGGGTGGAGTAAAACTATGCTAAGAGAAGCAACATGAAAAAAAGAAAGTATGGTTCCTTCCTGCACCATTATTTCATACTTACCTCAACATAATCGTTGCATCGCATTGGTCATACTGGTACCACTATTGAATAACCATTTTTGTGCACCCACATATCCATACCCATATTTCACACCCATCTTAATAAAATACTTGTGTTGAGTTGAACGCATTAGTACCACTCTTTCGTAACCTTTTTTGTAGACACATTTCCCCTATGGATAACACTCAAGAAGGAAATCTCTCCCACAAATTTCTCCACTTGGAAACACTATATGATGAGTTGCAACATAAGTTATACCACAATCACTCATCTACTCAATAAAATATTGCTGACATTATTTCCAATCTTACCAATTTGGATTCTGTTTTTGAGTATATGGCCCACTTCATGACACTCTTTCCTTCATCATCTTTGGAATACCTAGAGTTAAAGCAACCTCCCCACAAGGAATCATCCAATCCCAATGGTCCTCACTCCACTTCACTTGTTTGTGATTTGATGACTCAAATGTGACACATACTTCCTAAAGTCGATGATGGGTGAAACCCCATAAGATGGGTCATTCATGGGAACATTGTCTTTCCTTACATGACATCATAGATGATATGATGAAACTTTGAGTGTGTGTCTTATATTAGGATTTTGAACATTTTCAATGGTGGAAAAAGAACAAGAAATATTACAAAAGTTATATTGCTTCGACATAATTTGTTTAATATCTCTAAGAATATTTTGAAACATACACTCATTATTTGAGGCAATAAATGAAGCTAAAAAAATATAGCAAAATCGAATATTTAATCTCAACTTTTGAGTACCTAGCACTTAAAAAGTTAGGGAAGGGAAAAAGGTTGTGAATTCTCAAATAAAAGGGAACTAGTTATTCCTTGTCCCCTTCCACCGAGATTCCCTTCCACTGATCCCTCACCATCCTCTCCACCTCTCAATATCTAAAAGTTAACCTAAACTAAGAATGTAGAGCACTAACTTAAATATCTATGCCACAACTAAGATGACAAATATTCTCTTGTCATAAATGTAAGTAGAAAAAAATCTTTATGGAAATTTTAGAGGACATTTTTGATGAGGAAGTTGAAGCTATCACCCACGAGGTCCCTCATCCATCTTTGGAATACATTCCCTGGCTTGGTCTATAGAGGTGGAAGCCAGATTGCTTTGCATAAATGGAGTGGTCTTATTGCTTCAAAAACCCTAAAATCGATTGCCTACATCAAGCAAAGCAAGGTCATGGTATTAATTAACAATGGTAACAGACATAACTTTATTCATTTCCTTGTATCCCAAGAAACCCACTGCTATATCCATGCTATGAATGAATTCAAAATCATGATCGTGACTAGAGAAGCTATGAAATGGGGTGTTCATTTTGAAAATGTATGTCTTCAAATGGGTGATTATTGTTGTAATCTCACAGATCACATAAGGTTACCAATAATACACATAATAATTAAATAAACATACAAAGACAAGAGACAAGAACATGTAATGGAATAACAAAATATATTATAGAATCACATGAGGGTCCATACATATGCAAAACTGAACCAAGTTCTTCACTAGCTCAACAACCTATTATATATGATTTACAAAACAATTATGAGCAACTACTTGTCGGTTTGGTCAACTGACATGACCTTTGGAGGCCGACTTAATCTTTGATTAGTCGGTTAACTCGACTAGTTAGCTCACCGACTAGCTCCTCCAACATCTCCCCCAGGAACAAAATCTTTCTTCATCCCGAAGAAATAGGGAGGGTATTTCAAAAATTATTCTGTCTGAAATAGTTACTGCATTTGATTTGTCTTCATGGACTGTGTAAATGAATGGATGATCATTTATGCACACATACTTCTACAATAGCCTATGCTTTGATGTCCAGTTAGTGTTGAAACTTTGCCCAACTGCATAGAGCGTTCTCAATATCGATGGTCAAGGTGGTGAGGCTTGACAGAGTCCACATCTTCTCTTGAATTGAACAATCTGTAATGTTTTCCAAGTCAGGTCCCAGCGACTGATATTTTTCATCTGCTGTATCTAGCAATCTTCTCATCCGTGGGCAGATCTTGTCGAGTGTGCTGATGCTTGGAAGTTCCTCGGTCATCCATTGATGTGCTTGTTTTTCTAGTTTTTCTAACCTTTCTGTCTCTAATATGATCTGGTCCTGTATTTTTGTTCTCATGTTGCTGTCCAGACCTTGTTGCTTTTCTAAATTCTGGATGTGCTCACTAGTTTGTCGAGTCTGCTGGAATACTTGTTCGTAGTAGGTGTACCAGCTCCGTAGAATTTATTCCACAGTAATAGACTCTTCTAAGTGGTCTCGCAGTACCTTGTGTGCTTCAGAAAATGTTGTGTACTGTTGTCTTAATATCATAGAAGTTTATTCCTTTTGCTCGTCTTTCTTAATCTACAGCTACATCTGCAGGTTCGACACGACACTTTCAAACAATTGGTATGATTTTTACAATGGTTTGTCAGTGTCTGTCTCTGTCGTTCTTGGTATCACTGTTTGTGTTAAAGTCCCGCATTTGGTCAGGAATTCAACTTGTTCTTCTTTCATTTTTTCAATTATTTCTTGCTTTGTTCGATTTCTGTTTGATGATTCTTTAGTTACGACTTCCAGGAGTCTATCCAGCTCTCCATATCTTAGATTTGGTGTTTTGACTGCAGAATTCGATCCAAGTTGATGAAGGTGGACAGTTGTTAGTTTTTGTTGTTCTTTTTTTTTCTTCTTTTCTTTCCTCTTGCTCTTATGCTTCGACTTATAGACCACTTCTGATCCTGTCGGTACTGATGTTACTTGTTGCTGCGGAGTCTGCTGTTCTTCATTCGGTGGATTCTCAATCGACTGTACTCCTGCTGTGGTAGGATTAATTTGTTGTGTTTCTAGGATGGGGTTTGTGGTTGTTTGTGCTTCTACTGGTGGTGAAGATGGAGGGTATGGGTTGTGCTAAGGCTCTAGTTCTGGTGTTGGCGACGGTCAATGGTTTGGGGTTATGGGGGTGGTTAGAAGTTGTGCCGGTATGGAACCTTCGACTTCTATTTGAGGGTCGACAGGGTTTTTGATTCCTTCCTCTTCCATGAGGTCATTGATTTCAGCATATAGGGCAAGTGGTCCCCTTTCTTCCACATTGGATGGTTGGTTTTGGAATGTTGGTGTGAATGATGAAGTGTGGGTTGTGACTACGGTGGATGTCGGGTTGGGGTTGTGAACATATGATGATTTGATGATTCCTATGATTAATGGCGGTGATGAAACTTGGTTGATTTGAGCAGAGCTTGACTCGACAAGTTTGTGGGTAGTATTGATCTATTGGGATTTAAGGAAGAGATTTGGTAAGTCATTGATAAATTTCTGAAGTTCAACATCTTTATCTATCCTTTCCTTAAGGGTTTCGGGGATTAACTCATTATAGCCCGGTGATATGGTCGGGGTTGATTCTTGTGTTATTTTAACAGGGGATGGTCTTGGTGAATCTGGGGTTAAGTCAATAGGATTTATCACAAGTGGGGTAGGAGTTCTTACCTTCTTAGGTCTGCCTTGTTTTGCTCCTGAGTTGACAAACCTCTTGAATTGTGTTTCGACTAATACTTTATTTGCTACAACATATTCTATGATGTCGATAGCAATAATGGGTAGTTATTCTTCATCTTCTGACTCTCATAAAATAAGTTTACGCTTCCCCTTCCCTTTTACTTGATTTGGTTTCTTTTTCCTTGAGGCTGCTATTTCCTTTTCTATTTTTCTTAAATTTTCTTTTGTCATAGCATACTCTGGATTGTCTGATTCGATATCTTCATCTATCTTTTCTTCTCCTCCCTCCTGTTGATGAGTCGAGATAATATGATGTTCTGTTGATATGATTGCCTGCTGTTCAGTCAGTGCATTTTCAATTTGGACGGGTTTCTATCCCTCTGTCAGAATGTCTCCTGATGTGAAAGTACTGATATGAAGGTTGACTTCATAGTCTTCCTCCTTATCCTAATCAGTTAATGGGTCTATAATAGCTTGATTGTTTTCTTTTGTAGCTTATGGTATGAGGATGTTATTTTTGGTCTATCTTTCCAAATCTGTAAACATCTCCTCGACTGTTGGGTAGTAGTCGAGTGGTTTTGCCTTTGCTGTAGACCCTTGCTTGTGCCATACTGTTATGTGGTCTAGTTCCAGTTGGATGTGTGCTGTAGGTGGCAGACATATTTGGATGTTTTGAGGCACCCTCTGTCCGGATGTTCAGATTTTTAGGTTCTGGAACCAGTTCTCGAAGAATACTTTGTTTTCTTCCTATTCTAGTGGGTTTCTAGCCATTGAAAATGACTTAAAATGCCACATATGAAACCTGGTCGGTTTTGAGAAGACTTTATGCCCAACTGGATATAAGTGGTACATTGCTATCCATATTAGAAGTGATGGGAATCTGATCATTGTACCTGTTTCCTGGCACTTCTCCATATGGACTTGAGTATGTCGACCATGTATTGCGCCTAGCAGTATATATTTCCTGTGCTTGCTATGCAGTCAACTAATTCTAGCATGTCGAGCTTCAAGTCACAACCGCATCTTGTAATAGTTAGGCCAGTGGATATGATTTTAGCCACCATTTTGGGTGTGGTAGCATGTTCTTGCTCTATTACCATCCCATTTGAGTTTTTTCCTATTGGTGTTCCCATTAGTTTTTTGAATAACCATTCCTTGATGCCTACAAGGACATGGTCACCTTTGTTGGATAGCCTCGTGAGTTTGTAAATGGTTTCAGCTAAAATTTCCACCGATGTGTCAAAGTAAAACTTCCCATTGTGGTATCGACTGATTATGAATTTAACAATGGTTTCCTTTATCCCTCCAAAACTTGCCATGAGCGGAGCATTGATAAATTTCATAATGGTGCTATTATTTACCTTCTGCGCTTCCTCTGTCATTTTTTATTGACCCTGGTAAGCCCATTCTTTGATTTCTGTCTAGTATTTCCCCCACGAGATTTCCTGCACTTTTGCATTTTTGATATTCTTTAATTACTTTACTAGTGGGCTTACAGTGGATTCCAACTCTTTTATTTTGGATTTTGTGGCTTTGGTTTGTTTTGGGGCCATTTTGTTGGTTGTCTATTTGACTCTCTTGGTAGTTGGTTTTCTCAAAGAGGTCTGGTAATTTAGTCGCTCTAGATCTTGATAAAATGGCAAGTGGTTTTCAACTGGTGTAGTATTTATAGGTGGAGTAGATGGCGATCTTGTCGATGGTGTTATTAATGGCGGATTTGATGGTGAAGGATGCTCTAATGAAGGATGAGTTAATGTGTTCTGGTTTCGGTGCTCCCTCTGACTATAGTCATGATGGGTTGATTTGACGTTTTGGTCCTCTTGTCGATGATGAAGGTATGGTCGATCTGTGGTATGTCAATGATAAAAATGTTGATTATTGTCGAATGGTATACTATGCCTGTCGAGGTTCATTTTGTTTGGGTTTTAAATTTTTATTACTTTTATAGGTTTTTGTAACTGTTACATAACCATTTTTTTTTTAAATTTTGGTAACGTTTTAGTCAGGCACCATTTACCAACTTTCGAAATACTGTGACCTGTAATGTTCTTAGTTGAACTGATACATTGGCATTGATTTATTTGATAATGTATGGTCCCATACATTATGTATGTAGATTTTTAGGTTTTCCTTTCACCCGACTGTTGTATAGTAATGCAAGGTCTCTGATCGACAGATTCTTGTTTTTGATGTTTTGGTTGTGCTAAGCCTTTTGTTGCTGTTTCTGAATTTCTTGATGTTGTATAAAAAGCAGTCGATGTTCCTCTAGTTTGGTTAATTGAATTAGTCGATCCTTTCTTGCTTCTTCGACATTAATATGTAAGATGTCAGCTATTACCGGTGTTTTCTATTGAAAATATAAATGAATGACTGCTTCTTGGCCGTAGACAAGTCGAAAGGGTGTTTTTTCGGTCGAACGTTTATATGCTGTTCTGTATGCCCATAATACCGCAGGGATTTTCTCATCGTAGTCATATTTATTGGTATTTCATATTTTTGTTAATCCTTTTGTCAATGTTTTGTTAAATGCTTCTATTGCGCCATTTGATTGAGGGTGATAAGCCGTGCTTCGCCAATCGTCGATTTTGAATTGTTTTGTCAGTGCTGTAATTGTTTTTATTGATGAAGCGTGAGACTTGGTCACTGATTAAGGTTATAGGGCAGCCTAACCTAGTGATGTTGTTTTCATATATGAACTTAGCATCTACCTCGCTAGAATAGGTGTCTACAGGTTCTTCTTCTGCCCATTTAGTAACATATTCAACTGTTGTTATGATATACCTTGTGCCTATTCTTTTCGCTGGTACTAGAAATGGACCTATAAAGTTGATAGCCCAGATTTCAAGTGTGAGGCTTGGGTTTACTAATATTAAAGGAATTTTTGTACTAGGTAGTGGTCGAACTAGACGTTGGCAGCGATCACATTTGCTCACAAAATTTTTATAGTCTTTGTATAGCGTTGGCCATCATAGTCCTGATTGTTGGATTTTCTTTGTAGTTGTATTCGAATGAAAGTGTCCTCCTATTGGTCCATAGTGTGCTTTATGCATAATGTCTTCTCATTCATGTTCTAACACACATCGATAGATACTTATTCTAAGCCCATTTTGTATAGGAATCCATTGATTAGGGTGTATGGGGCGGATTTCATGGCTAGAATTTGTTTTTTCTTAGTGTTCATGCCTTTTGGTGCTTGTCCATTCTCTAGAAATTGCGCTATTTCCTCTAATTCTATCGAAACAATTTCTATTCAAAATAAGTGTGCATCCGGCAGATCATCCTCGATTCTTGTCGGTTCCTCTCCTGTGTCAATTCTCGACAAGTGGTCGGGCCCGACATTCAATCGTCCTTGTCGAACTACAACTTCGAATTCAAATTCTTGGAATAGTAATAACCGGCGACAGATTATCTCGTGGTGCAAAGGTTTATTGACAAGGTATTTTAATGCTTGATGGTCCGTATAGAATATAAAGGGGTGAGCTAATAGGTAATGTCGATATTTTTGAAGAGAGAAGACCATGCCTAATGCCTCCCTCTTTGTCATGGAGTAGTTGCGTTCAACTTTGTTTAATTTTTTACTAGTGTATATGATTGGGTAATCCATGCCATCTTCACTAGGTTGTGTCAAGATTGATCCTATTGCTAAGCCTGAGGCATCAATGTGCACATGAAATTTGATCGACCAGTTCGGAAATTGAAGAATGGGTGCTTCGAATACTTTTATTTTTAATGTGTGGAAGGATGTATCACATTCTTCTATCTAGTTAAACTCTTGACATTCCCTTAACAGTTCTTCTAGAGGGTATGTCATATTAGAGTAGTGCCGGATGAATTTTCTATAGTACCCTGTATGTCCTAGCAGTACTCTGACCTGTTTTGGGTTCACTAGTGGTTTTAAATCGAGGATAATTTTTATATTTGCAAAGTCGACTTGATACCTTATTTGCATTTGATATGTCCTAGCAGAATACCTATAGGGGTTAAGAAGATACATTTATTTATATTGAGGGATAACTGGATCTGTCGGCAGCATTCTAGCATGAGCCTTAACCATTTACAGTGATATTTTAATATAGAATATATCATCCAGTTGTCGAAGTATACTTCCATTTTTTTGTAGATGGATTCTTGAAATGTTTTTACAACTATTATTGAGAATACTGCAGGTGCATTTTTAAGACCAAATGGCATGAATCTGTAGGAAAATGAACCAAATTCAAATACGAAGGTTGTCTTTTTCTGATCTTCTTTGGCTATTGGAACCTGATTATATCCTGAGAACACATCCGTAAATGAATAGCATTCATGTCCTGCAACTTTGTTTAGGATTTCATCAACATATGGGGTCGGGAATGGATCTGTTAAGGTAACCTTGTTTAATTCATGAAAATCAACACAGATTTGTAGTTTTTTCGGGTCATGATTTTTCAGTTGAATGACCATTGGGCTTGCCCATTCCGACTAGTCGATGGGGTAAATTATTCCGGCTATTAGCATATTGTCGATCTTGTTTTTGACTATTTCTTTATATTTATGAGCTAACTTATAAGGTCTTTTCTTGATAGTTCGGGCATCCAGTTTGATGTCTATCTTCATCTGCCCATTTCTGCTACTAAGCCTTTTAGGTCTTTGTAGTCCCGTGCAAATACATCTTGGAATTCTTTTAATTAGTCGGCAATTTATGTGGTTTGTTCTTCACACCAGTAATCGCCAATTTTTTCCATTTTCAGTCTAATATCGTTAGAAATATCAATTTCTTTAGTTTTTACTTTTGCATCCATCCATTCTGGGGCTTTAATTTCATTAATCTATTGAGTTTCTTCTTTGAATTGTGAAAATGTTGCTGGAAAATCTATTGCTTTCATTTGGTCAGTGTCATTTTTGTCGGTCGACTCAATTTTTAATATCGTTTTAACTGGTTTGATCATTTCTGGATGATCAGTCTTCCATTGGAATCTACTTCTGTATGGGCATTCATTTTCTAATTGGAGTCTTGTCGACTATGGGATTTTGTTGGTTTGCATGTTGTAGCATGCTGCATTTGATCGTCTTCGACTTTGTATCGACTCATTGGTAGTTGGCTGTATAAATGTTTTTAATTGTTTTGTAGCTTCGACTAATTTTGTGTCTTCCAGTATGAAGCTAAAGTCTTTAATGAATTTTTTTCCAAGTTCATTCCATAAAAATGTTTCACCTCGTGCTTCCTCCATTTTATACCACTTGTTAGGTAGGTCATCTAGTGTCGAGGGAAATAGGTGTGACCATATACACTCATCTTTATAACCAAGTCTTCTCCATTCTATTTCACAGATTTTTATATGGTTTTGAATATCTTTTCCTTGGATGAAGACATGTATTTGAGCCTATTTTGTCAGCTTCCTCCCTTTGAATATTTCTACAAAGAAAGTTGAATCCATTGTCCACGTTTGCAGTATTGATTGGTGGGCGTCCCACCATCGAGCAACTTGTCCTGTAAATGTTTTGACCAGGCTTTGGAGTCGACCATGTCTACCTAAGTTCTTAGAAACTTGTTCTACATGGAGAATTGGTGATTCTCTTTCCTTATAACAAAGACTTTGATTATTATCTATTTTTATTGGTGCTAATGAGGGGTATTCCGTTTTTCTTTTCTCAGATATTTTTGGGATGGTTGATATAGAAAAGCATTGTCGAGTTGTTTTCTTTTGGATAGCTTGAATGGCCCAACAACCTGTTGCTTGTGTTTCATAATTTTCAACCTCCCAGTCATATAATTCTACATTTGAGTTATATCCAACTGAGTCTTGGTTCCCTAGATGAAGTTCACCATAAATATTGGGCTCAGTATAGTCCTCATTATTGTGTATTTGGTATAGTTGTCGAATGTCGATTTTTTCATCAATAGGTTCAGTCCAAGGTTTTCCTTGGGAAGGATGAATAGGGATAATAACTTTCTGTCCATTCCCTTTTAACTTTATTCTTTCTTTGTCTAAGGATACTGATGCTTTCATTTTTCTTCCCCATGGTCGACCTACCAAGGCTGGGAAGGAGCTGGATCCTTCCTTAGGGTCCATAATTTTGAAGTTGATCTTAGTCAATATGCCTTTTATTGTTGTATCGAAATTTCTCCAAACCCCTATGGGTTAGATCAATCCTTGGTCAGCTAGTTTGAGGTATATTCTTGATTCGTATAGCTCAGGTATGCCCAACTGTTCCCATGTATCTTGTGTCATAATATTTACTTGTGAATCGAATTCAAGAACGAATTGTCGAACATGATATTCTTTAATTTCAAGGTCGGCAAGTGGATCAACATCACTCTTGTCTTTTTGATTCAAAGTGCATATGTTTTTAGTTTGTCTTTCTGTATTATTATTATGCTTCATATTATATAATAAGTCAATAAACTGGGACACTGATTTATCATTCTGTACTAAGCTAAATAATTCTTTAAGTGTGTTTTGTTGTCTGTCATCAATTGATTCCTATCTAGCAAGATCCTGAAACATGTTTGATGCATCTTTGTATAATTGTTTTTGTTTTGATGGATTAGGGTAACATTTTTCTCTTTAATTTTGCTTATACATGGGTTATCGTTTCCGATTTTTGTCCCTTGTCGAGTTACTATATGTAAGTTCTTTGTATGTATTACATCATGTTTCTGAACACACGATAAGACATTAACATTATTCTTTTTATTAATATTATCAAGCATGGTGGGACAATCCTCTAGTGAGTGATCGTCCACATCGTAAATAGTACAAAAATTTAGATCAGTTCTATCTTTGTATGGGAATTCTATGTAGCGGTGTCCTTCTTTATAACATGTAAAGCACTGGATGGGTCGTCGTGGTCAATTGTCACGATTTCTAGAGAATCGTCATCGACCTCCAAATCCTCCACGACGGTTATCGAATCGGTGCTCATATCGACGACCTTCATATCTTTTATTATTTGGTTCATTTTGATTATTGTTCCTTGAAACGTTATCATTTTTCTGTGCAACTGCATTTGTTTGGTAGACTGCTTGATAGTTTTGACGATTCTTTAAGTTTAAGTGGCAGTCAACCATTGCGTGACTTTTTTTACCTTAGAGATTGCACACCATGATGCTTTGCCATTTTTCATGTTATATGCAAAATATTTCGTTGTATGGTATCCATGTTCTTGGAAAATGTCGTAAAAGCATTTCGTTTAGACAAAACGAATGTCTTGTTGACTTGTGTCTTGTCGAAATTTATATTTAGTGTGTTCGGCCGTGGATCATTTTGTGCACCAGACATCCTGATTCTTGAGGTTTAGCTCTTTCAAATATTTCTGCATGATTTCCAGCTGTTCTTCCAGCCTGGTATCGATGGGATATGTTGGGAAATATTCATCCATCTCTACTTGCAGAGCTTTGGTAAGTGCGTCTTCATATGTTTTAAATGTCTCCAAGCTTATGTGCCGCCATATTTTCTGTGATATACCTACAAGAAACCAATGAATTAATAATTTTTCATCAATCACATAGTCTAGTTGGCTGAGGAGGTATTTCCATCGCTTATCATATTCCTAGACGGACTCGTTTCCGAGATGTTGTTTTTAGATTTTTGGCTGCCAGATGTTTTGCATCTGGTGTTCTAAAGAATCATAAGATTTGTGCCTTAATGTCTGATTTGGATTCTTTGGGAGTTCTCTCGATATAAGTCATATACTAGGTTAGTGCTCTTTTTCATAAAGCTCCGATGAACTGTTCCATCTATCGTTCTTCGACCATAACTTGATTTTCCTCCCATATTGACTCACAGACGAACCAGTGTCATCTAGGGTCTTCATCACCCTCATAGAGGGGGATATGTGCTGATCCGTGACACATGTTGGTGTCACTGTCTCCTCCGAGAGGTGGCAGTGGGATATTCAGTGTATCTCATTGTTCACATATGTTGTCGATGGAAATTTCATTCCCATCGGTTGTTTTGTTTGTTGTTTCTTCTCCTACCAGTAGTCGGTTTGGGTCGACTTCTTCTGTCGATGTCTAGCTACACTGATGTGCTTGCAATTTCGACTATTCTATTTCTTGTAAAGGTGTGTTTGGTAGGGGGGGTGATCCTTCATGTGTCGGGTAGAGCAAGTGGATACTTTGGTTGGAAGGGTATTCCTGAAGTGTTACCCAATTTCCTTCCTTTGGTCGACGGATTACTAAATGATTATCATCATTTACTTCGTCATCTAGTTGGCTCCATATACCGAACTCACAAGCTCTTAGTCACAGGTCCTCTTCGACAATGGCCTGTATTCGGGTCCTCAGATTTTTCAAAGGCAGAGGTCTTACCTCCTGGGGGATTTCTAGTTGGATAGCTTCTCACTGCTCTATCCACAAGTCTTCTTCCATGGGTGAAGCTTCTACCTCTACACCTTCTTCCTGTCGGTCATGACCCAACTCTGGCGAATTTATTTCTTGTTTTGTCACCCCGATGGTCATTCCTCTTTGCAATGTTCTAGATTTCTCTCTTCTTTCTTCCCGTCTTTTCTTCCTCTTCTCTCTTTCTAACTTCTGCAAGTTTGATGTACCTTTATGTATCACTGTCTAATCGATTTCCTTCTTAGGTCAACTTCTCATTGTTGGTGGTGGTATTTTCTTTAGTCGACTAGAATCCTTTTTACTCTACCCCGGTACATGACCAACTACCCCCCCATAGCCTACCCGATGCTTTAGAAATATAAGATAGTTCTGTTTATTTTCTTAGGAAGTACTCCCACTCCCTTTCAGCAATGAATTTTTCCCACTTCTTCTGTTTCTCCACCTAGTTAGTATTTGGTGGTGGTTTGCGTAGTGATAGACGATGCTCTACGATATGGCCCACTCCATTCTTGATTAGGAATTTGAACAAAAGGGTCGGTAAGGATAAAAGTAACTGCTCAGTGAGGTTTGTATAAAACATTTTCTCAATGCTTTGGACCGAAACTCTTTCCTCCACGGCTTGTTCTTCATAGAATTTGTCTGTGATCTTTTCAAACCAATACAACAAATTTGTTCGTCTGCCTCGAATCAGTTTCTCTAGTAACTCTTGGTCTTTAGTTGCTTCCGCCTTTTTCATCCAGAAGTTTTTTCAACAGCTGAGGTACTGACTCTACATACTTCTCATGTGTTTCGTTGAAGAATTTCTCCTTCACTTGAGCAATGGTTAATCTGTTTCTTCTCGCGTAGTTTTGTAAGTAATTTGCAATCTTATGCTCCCACCAATTCTTAATCTCTTGCTTTGATATCATCTATGCATGTTTATGCCATTCATATATGTACTAGTGGCAACAAAATCAATGTTGTAATCTCATAGATCACATAAGGTTACCAATAATACACATAAGAATTAAATAAACATACAAAGACAAGAGACAAGAACATGTAATGGAATAAAAAATTATATTATAGAATCACATGAGGGTCCATACATATGCAAAACTGAACCAAGTTCTTCACTAGCTCAGTAGCCTATTATATATGATTTACAAAATAGTTATGAGTAACTACTTGTCGGTTCGGTCAACCGACACGACCTTTGGAGGCCGACCTAATCTTCGATTGGTCGGTTAACTCGACTAGATCCTCCAACAATTATTCCTTCAAAACCCACATGTTTGCTATTGAAATGGGATATTGTGATATTGTCTTGGGTTCTAAATGGTTATAGACACTAGGATCCATGATTGTGGATTTTGATGCCTTATACACAAGTTTCCAACAAGCAGGGTATAACAACACTCTCAAAGGAATTACACTTGGATATATTGATATTTTCAGCTTGTAGCGTATGGAAAATATTCTTAAAAAGGGCCATTAAGGAATTATGGATTAATTACATGCCATTCAAGCTTTTGAAACCCCTTCTCAACCCATTCCTTCTGACATGCAATTAGACTTGGACAAACACCAGTCCATGTTTGACACTCTCAAAGGATTATTCCCTTGCCATGGTGAGCATGATCATTCCATTCCACTCATACTTAGTATTCTTCTGCCCAAAGTATGCCTATATCACCATCCATTTTCCAAAAAAATAAATACTTTGAAAATATAGTTCAAGGGTTGTTAGCTACTAGTGTCATCAGCCATAGTACCAATCCTTATTCTTCCCTAGTTGTTATGGTACTTAAGAAAGAAGGCGCGTGTGTAAGGTTTAAACTTGTGAAGTGAAACAATGCATATAGGTTCTTACAAAAAATGGATATTAAACAACAACACACACCCTATACATAGAGATTTACCCTAGAAACCCTTAACCCTTAACCATGAAAACCAACCGAACATAGAACCACACCTCTCACTTTCTCAATTGTATTACTTAACCATTCACAATACAATATTTAGGTATTTCACAACATCCAAAACCCTAATTTGTTAAGATGGATTAGAATATACCTCAATCCCTTATTTGAGATTAAATTACACATTTTCAGAAAAAAGTTGCACATTTTTTGAAAAAAATGCCCAATTTATTTTTTTGGGCACTACGTTGAACCCCGCTGCCTTGTCGAGAGGCTTATTAGAAGGTTCCATCTTCTAGAAAATTCATTCACTATAAACTATATAAAGGAGTATAAGCAATGTAATAAGATGTCTTGTGAATTATATTGTAATTAGAGCTTAAATAATTTGGAGTTTGCCCCATCAAAGAGACAACTTAACATTGCTTTCATCAATAAATGTATTGTTATTGTGGTATTTAGTTATCTACCATTGTCTATTGCTATGGTAATTTTGTTCTTTTTATTCTAAAATATTTCTATATTCTATTTATTTCTTTTTTGAATTTTCTATTATGTCATTAGGTACATAACATTGCCTTTGTAACTTATTCTTTTGTACCAATATGCAATTAAGCGACCTTAGTGTTATGATATTTGGTTTGAATTGCTCATTACTAAGGGTTCATTATTTAGTTACATGGCAATGTTACACTTAATTACATGAATTTATCAACTTATCTCATATCTAATTAAATATATCTAATTAATTGTATATACCCTATTTCTAATTACTTATGTACATATAATCAAATCACTTACACAATGCCATTTGTTTTAATCATTATAAACACCCTATTTCTATTGTTATTCATTATTATAAATGTATTTAGAATTTTTTTTTATCGTAACAAAATTGAATGTTTAATTCCAAGCAATCCCAAACAACACAATGAAAATCAAAGTAAGACCAAACACAAAATATTAGGTTAAAGTATGACCAAATATAAAATACTAGGCTATGTTTGCTTCAATTTTATTATTAATACTGATTAAGCATAGTTTTTAAACAACTGTTTTATAGGTTATTTTTTTTCACCGTTGTCAATTATACAAGATGTCAACTATCATTTAATAAAAAAAATTGTTAATATTATTTTTATATTTTTGAGGTAAACTTTCAAGTTGATAGGATTTTTTTTTAAAATTTGATATTAACAAATTTTTTTAATAAATTCATAATTATATTAAAGCTAAAAATTGTACAATAAAAGCTAGAAAGCTAGATGATAACCCAAACTAAGTCCATATGTCTCCTAGTACTATTGAAGTCTACCACTAGGATGACCTAGTGATAAGTGCTAATCAACCAGACTGACTAGCACAACTATAAATTTCTAGAGAAATGAAGAGTCCCCTACAGGTCGGGTGTTATGACCGCCTTATCAAACCAAAAAATTATGATCCAAACTTCTAAAAATGAGACAAAAAATGTTGTTTTTCCTCATTAACTTTCCTGTTATTTATCATCTAAAATAAAAATGAGAGGGGGAGCAGATTGCTCACAACTTGGATTTTCATGGATGGCGTACAATGTTTCATCGCTTTCTGCTTTGGGACGATATTGTCTAGAAGGTCATCGTGAATCATGAGCATTTGGTCCATTACAAAAGAAATATTTACCAGTCAGTTCACGTGCCAGGGTGTTAAAATTGACGTCCGAGTCCAAAAGAGATTGCATGAGGCGATGAATCCATGCAAGATGAGGCCTTGAGGGTCCTCTTCATAACTCCCACCATCATAATTCAAAATTTCCTACCCCAATAGGGATTTAGTGTACCACATGATACCTAGATGTTTTTTTAATAGGTTTCGTTGGTCCGTGATGCACCTAAGTTCTCCACCTTAGTCCCCAAATCAACTACCAATTTGGTTGGCCCGAGCATTTTTTTGTTGTTCTTGAATTCATGTTTCCATTACGTGGATAATCCTTTGCATAAAAGGGGTACCAGAGTATCATAATAGGCTTTGGATTTCTCTTTTTCCTTGAGGACGTAGGGCATGTGTGAGCGATGAGGCCTAGCAGTGGTCCGTCTCCCAGTTTCCTTGCATCAAACCATGATGGAGACTCCGAACACATGCAAAGGATATGAAGGTCGAAGAGAGATGCAAACAAGGAAAATGATAAACAACAATAAGAAAGTAGGTCACCACGCCTGAGTTTATATCGGACAAGGAGCAGAGTTAATAGTTGACTTTTCTCCTTGCTGTTTGGATGGAGGGAATATGCAATTGAAATAAGGATGGCCGACGACCACAGAAGTAAAGAAGATAATATCTTGCTCACTACTTAATAGAATAGATAGCCATTTCTCCATACAATCCAAAATTGTACTCGATTTGACAAGATGCATCATCACCATGAATGCAATTACAAAGACCATATCCCAGGCATGAAGTTGGACAAGAATTTTTAGTTTCACTCACTCGAATCGACCTTTCCAATTCTCACAATGATGTTTTCCCATAGCAGGTTTTCAATGATCATGAATGTCTTTATAGTCCACATGATTGATGGTTGGTGTAATATTCTCTCGCTCTATGTCTTACTCGTAAGGAAGACATGTGGCATGTCCCTCTATGACACCTGTCATGGGGAAAATTTGATATTAACTATTATTAATATCTTAAATTTTTTTAAAAATAACATTTATTAACATTTGATATTAATTGTTATTGATATATTAAAGTATTTAAAGATTAACCAATTTTAAAATTTTCTATTAACTATTATTATTAATATATTTAAAAGTTTTGGAGATGATAATATATATTTTATTTTAATACTAATTTTATTACAACATTCCAAGGGAAAAATGCATTATTTGTTGATGTATTTGTAACTTTGGAATGTATTCACTTGTATATCTTATATTGTATTTCATTTTACCTTGATGTTTCGATCAAGAGAGTCATTAATATAATAAATCCATGTAAATTCATTGAGGTTAACCCTCCATTTTAAGTTGGGGTAATAGTCCCCATAATTGAGTTGAGGTTAACCCTCTGTTGTAAGTCGGGGCAATAGTCCCCACATTTGAGGGGTACTAGGGTTATTAGACTCTCCTAGTGAGGTTGGCCCTGGTAAGTAATTGTCAAGTGGAAAACTAGTATAAATAGAGAGCGAGACTCTTTATTTGGAACACACACACACACTCAACTGTAATGCATGAGTGAGAGAGGAGGAGCTTGCACAAGTGAGAGAGAGATCAGCTGTCGGATATCATCTTTGTGGTTTTGGGTTTTAATTTTGCTATTGGTGCTCATTCTATCTCTGAGGAAGTTGCAGGGTTTTCTCCTTTATGGTTTCCCCGAGGAAATCTCTTTGTGTCTCTTGTCTCTTGTGATTATTGCTATGCATGTTATTCTCTTAGGTAAGATCCTAGATCACATTGTTTAAATGATAAAAAATATAACATGGTATCAGAGCTAACCTGAGAAGAAGACATCGTGCACCTGTATAAACTAGGTATTCTTACTTTTTGGGTCTCCATCCACAAATCATTAGCAAAAGGAGGCTAGGATAACTCTCCATTGAAGGGCGCATCTTTCTGTCCAAGCAGAATTTGATTCCGGGCATTTTCAGTTTTTGACCTGTCACTGCTGAGGGAAATTAAGGCTTGGAATTTTTAAGTGAGCCCAGCATAGGATTGATCTCCTCCTAAAAATCGAAATTTAGAGACCAAGATCAAAATTTTTGGTTGGGTAAAACTTTGGGAAAGTCAAACCCTAAATCGACCCCAGACCAGAAAATCCTAAAAGACTAAAACTACTCATTTTGGTGATTTCTCTATATCTCGATATTGGAGAAGGCTTAGGAGCCAAAACGATTATAGGACAAAGGTAAATTCCTAATGTACCTTTTGTAAACATTTCAGCCTTATATTCACTATATTTTGGGAGATATGATTCCTCCAAATCAGGGTTCCAGCCTCTCCTAGGATTCATCCCTAAACATGACACCTAGGGAAAATTGCTATATCTCGGGCTACGAAGGTCCAAATGAAATTTATTAAGATGTTACAGATAGGTCATGGACTATACTTTTTGCGGTTAAAGTTTCAAAAGCCGAAGGTGAAACGGTGACATGTGGAAGTATGTACAAGTTCTCTATGCTGAATAGTCCTGAAATAAGTTACCTTGGGAAAAATCTCATAAGTCCCAATTGGTGAAACAAATTATTCTCAAAATCAAGGTGTTAGAAAGAGGCTAGATGAGGCTACCTCAGTGCAAAGTTTCAAATAGATAGGAGAATTAATTTCGGATAAATTGCAGAAACAATATCAGGAAATTATATAGAAGAAATTGAAGAAAACTAGGGCATTAGATATTTTGCAGTTCTTATCACATTTTTGGGAAAATTATTATGCTGCTCAACTCACCTTTAGGAGGCACATATTTCTATCCAGTTAGATCCAAAATATTCCAAGTTTTGAAAATTAGGGTTTCCTTGACAAACCCTAGATCAACCAGATCCGGAACCAGGATGGACACCTCAAATTAGTAAGATCTAATCTTTTGCTATTTACATTCATTAGGGGAAATTTCAACTCAAAATGGGCCTTTTAACTTTTATTCAAATTCCATGTCATCATGTGTTAGCCAATGAAATTGCTTTAAATTTGAAATACCGTATAGGTCTTAAACACTTTTTTAATATAAATTTGGGGATACGTATTATAAAAAAAACTACTTTTTTTGTTTGTATTTTTGACATATATCCCTGTGTTTTTACTCAAATTTTGATCGGGAGAGCTAGTTTGATGCAGAATTAAATTCCGCATCCAATGAGTACCCACTCGGCATACTTTTGACGGACCCCGTTACCCCAAAAACAAGAAATACCTGAAAAAATGGAATGATGACATCATCATTACGTTTTTCAGGTATTTCTTGTTTTTGGGGTAGCGGGGTCCGTCAAAAGTATGCCGAGTGGGTACTCGTTGGATGCGGAATTTAATTCTGCATCCAACGAGCTCTCCCGATCAAAATTTGAGTAAAAACACACGGAGATATGTCAAAAATACAAACAAAAAGTAGTTTTTTTATTTTCTTCCTCCAAAATTAATAAATATTATTTTATTATTTTAACTATTATTTTATTAGTTCATTTTAGGAGGCCCATTTTGAGTTGAAATTTCCTCTAATGTGAGGTTCTCATTTCAAAATGACCTATCACACCAACTTGATGACAAGCTTGATGAAGCTGAAAACTTCCGAACATGGAAGTATAGGATTTCACTAGTTCTTGAAGAAAATGAATTGGACACCTACTTAAGTGGAGAGGTTCCGGTTCCAGAGGGAGATAAGGCTAAAGCCTTACACACAAAGAACTTGGTCAAGGCCAAGATGATAATTGTTGATTCAATTAAGGGTCACCTTATACCACAAGTGTATTCCCTAAAGAAACCTAAAGAGATGTTTGATTCCTTGAACAAGCTATTTGAAGGGAAGAATATAAATCAGAATATGACTTTGAGAAACCAGTTGAAGAATTAAATATCCAGAATGCAGAGATCATACAGTCATACTTTACAAGGGTCTCTCAAATCAAAGAACAACTTGAAGCAGTAGTAGTAGAAGAAGAAGAAGAAGAAGATATTGTTATAACCACCTTGAATGGCCTCCCAAGATCATGGGATTCATTCATTCAAGGAATGTGTGCTAGAAGGAAGTGATTACTTTCAGCAGACTCTGGGAAGATTGCACACAAGAAGAAGCTCGACTCATAATAAGAGAAGAGAATATGGGAGCAACTAAAGATCAAGCTCTCATGATTCAAAGAAGATCCCTCAAGCGATGAGGAAGATGAAGGAATCAATTCTTGAAGAACCTCTTATACATCTTAGAATTTGGATAAGAAATGATGATGTTATGAATGAAGAAGATGATGAAGCTGAAGGCTTAAGAAGGAGTCTACCCACAAAATGATTAAAGATAAGTACTCAATTGTCATTATTTGATTATGCATTTGTTTATATTCAGTTGATGTGTTATGCATGATAGAATGTTTGCATTAATGATAGCATAATACTAATATGCATGTGATGGGTAAGTAGCCCATGGTGCTATACAACTCACCATTGCTACTTATCTAGAATGAAAACTCTTTGTTGACATATTGTATTAGTGCAAAGTCTCAATGATGTCTTGGTAGACATGGAAGGCATCTAGAAATTTTTCGTGAGATATGGATGAATGTTGTATTGGATGAAATAGTTGCATGATTATATCTTTATGCGTAAGAATTTTCCATTATAAATATGCATTATGAAATGTTCTAACCATACAACTGATGCATTCGACTTGTAGGAAAGATCGCGTACAATAGCCTACAAGAAAAGAAGGATGAGACTTGTTTCGAAGAACAAGCAACGACAGTTCAAGAAATAATCCAAAATGAATAATAGTATGAAGAGAATTCAAGAGGACTTAGACACACTCTAGTTATGTGACACTGTTGAGCGACATAATTGATGCAGAGCCTTCTAGCTATGAAGAAGTAGCCAAGAGGAAAGGGAAAGAGTGTACCAGTTCAAGAAGAATGATGTCTAGGATGCGGTATATGCAAGTTCCAACATGCAGTAGATGGAAACATTGTGGGATACAAGGAAATATTTGTAGCACGAGGCTTCTCATAGAAAGAAGGCATAGACTATGAAGAGACATTTGCAACCACTAGAAGTTAAGACAGATGAAAAGCAGACTCATGTGTGCAAATTAAAGAAGGCCTTGTACGAGCTCAGAAGAAACCCATGGGATAACACATACATGAGGAGCTTGAAGATCACCTAGAGTGATGAAGATATTAAACTTTGATACAAGGTTGAATATGAAAGCCTATAGAGGATGATGAGATCACAGATGGGTGTGAGAAGAAATTTTTAAAAGGTTCAAGATAGAGGATCTTGATATCTAGTGACCCTGCTTGGATACATAGAATATTAGTAGCAGAGGAAGCTACTTGTCACTCCATTACAAAATGTTTCAATACATAGAGTACGAAAGGTAGAGAGAGAATGATGCTCCACTTCAGAGGGAGTAACTACAGAAGATCCTGAGGTTTGACATGGTATGACAGGATGGACAACTCACTAATGGCTCTAGGATTTACTAAGAGTAAAGCGGATTCCAACCTTTACTTCAAGGTTGAAGGCAAAATACCAATGATGCTCCTGTTATATGACCTATTCCTGAGATGAAAAGAGGAACTCTGTAGAGATGCAAGAAGGAGACTTGCTGTTGAGTTTGAGATAAAGGAATTGGGTATGATGCACTACTTTCTAGGCACGGAGGTGTGGAAGAGTGCGGATGGAATCTTCCTTGAACAAGGGAAGTATGCAACAGAGATCCTGAAAAGGTTCAGGATGATAGACTACTATAAGGCCATGGTCATACCTATGGAATCGAACCTGAAGCTATTGAGTGATGCTTCATTAGAGATGGTTGATTCCATGATGTATCTTCAGATGATTTGTTCCTTAATGTACCTGATGAATACAAGACCATATATTTGCTTTGCTGTGAACACATTGAGCTAGTTCCTAACTGATTACTGCAAAGTATATTTTGAGGTACCTGAAGGGTACAATTGATTATGGGATCAAGTATGAAGTGAATCAAAAGATTAACCAAGAGGGTTATGTGGATTCATATTGGGAAGGTAGTGCCATTGATAGGAATAACACTTTGGGGTGCTGCTTCAGTATGGGATCAGGTGTGATCTTTTGGTTTAGTAGGAAGCAATCCTGCGTAGTATGTCGCAGCTTGTTCAGCTAGTTATGAGGCAGTGTGGCTAAGGAAGATGCTATCTAATTTATTTGATATCCAGTTGGATGCTACTTATATATATTGCGACAATTAGAGTTGTGTGAAGTTGTCGGAGAACCCTGTGTTCCATGAGAAGTCAAAGCATATCAAGATAAAATATCACTATATCAGTGATATGGTGCAGAGAGGAGCAACGAAGCTCTAGTTTGTGATCTAGATCAAGATCTCTCGAAAGAGGGAGTTCTAGCATAGCTGTTGAGACAGGTTGTCTGAGAATAAGATCCTGGAGAAGATCGTAGGTTGCTCAAACGTAAACAATCCTGTAGGTTGTCCTCGGATGTAATAAGTCCCGACGAAGCTCGCAGGTTATCCTTGGACGTAATCAACCATGATGTGATTCTACGCTAGAAATGGCCAGAGTGAATTTTTGAGTACTTCAGAAGAGAAGCTTGGTGTTCTCTAGATCGAGGTTCCTTCTAAGGGGAAGTGATGAGTCTGTGAGCCTTTGTGACACAGTGGTAGGATTGGTTCCTCCCATGGTCAGATGTAAGTGTTGTTCCCTTTTGACATGATGGTAGGATTGGTTCCTCCCATGGTCAGAGGAAGTGCCGTGCCTTTCTGACATGGCGAGAGGATTGGTTCCTCCCATGTTCAGATGTAAGTGCTGAGCCTTTCTGACATGGTGGTAGGCTGGGCCTCCCATGGTCAGATGTAAGTGCAAATCCTTTCTGACATGGTGTCAGGCTGGGCTTCCCATGGTCGGATGTAAGTGCAGAGCCTTTTTGACATGGTGGCAGGCTGGGCCTCCCATGGTTAGATGTAAGTGCTGAGCCTTTCTGACATGGTGGAAACCTGGGCCTCCCATGGTTAGATGTAAGTGATGAGCCTTTCTGACATGGTGGCAGGCTGGGCCTCCCATGGTCGGATGTAAGTGAAGGGCCTTTTCGACATGGCGGTAGGCTGGGATTCCCATGGTTGGATGTAAGTGTTGAGCATTTTTGACATGGTGGTAGGCTGGGCCTCCCATGGTCAGATGTAAGAGCAGGGCCTTTTCGATATGGTGGCAGGATGGGCCTCCCATGGTCAGATATAAGTGTTGAGACCTACAACCAGCATGAAAAAGGGCTGGCTCTGTAAAACTTCCTATGACGAGTAGAATTGAGAGATAACACCATTTGTTCGATATTACGGGAGCAGTGATGATGATGATGATCCAACTTTGATGATGATCCAGTGATGAATAGTTGTGCTAATGAACTGTGTCAAGAGAATACCTTACTATTTAAGAGGGAGTGTTGATGTATTTGTAACTTCAGAATGTATTCACTTGTATATCTTATATTGTATTTCATTGTACCCCGATGTTATGATCGAGAGAGTCATTAATATAGTAAAGTCATGTAAAGTCATTGAGGTTAACCCTCTGTTGTAAGTCAGGGAAATAGTCCCCACAATTGAGTTGAGGTTAACCCTCTGTTGCAAGTCGGGGCAATAGTCCCCACATTTGAGGGGTACTAGGGTTATTAGACTCTCCTACTGAGGTTGGCCCTGGTAAGTAATTGTCAAGTGGAAAACTAGTATAAATAGAGAGTGAGACTCTCTGTTTGGAACACACACACACACTCAACTATAGCGCATGAGTGAGAGAGGAGGAGCTTGCACAAGTGAGAGAGAGATCAACTATTAGAGATCATATTTGTGTTTTTGGGTTTTACTTTTGCTATTGGTTCTCATTCTATCTTTGAGAAGTTGTGGGGTTTTCTCCTTTATGGTTTCCATGAGGAAAAATATTTGTGTCTCTTGTCTCTTGTGATTATTGTTGTGCATGTTATTCTCTCAGATAAGATACTAGATCACATTTTTTAAATGATAAAAAATCCAACATTATTTATTGTATAACATAATAAAAAACACTGTCTTTAGGTACTTCTCTCTCATACGCACTCTCTCTCTCTCTCTCTCTCTCACACACACACACACACACACACACACACACACACACACATAAGTGCGTGTATGTGCGCGCGTGCACGCACACACGCACAGACAATTGCCAATCTTTTAAACCACGAAAATACCCCAAATATATACTTATTTTTAATGGAACTCAAAAGATCACATAAAGGCCTACTATAACTATATAATACAAATTTTGTTTTCAAATTTTGTTAGATCATTAATCCACCTTAGTACCATGGCCATACGCCTAAGATACATTTTAATCTAGGCTATGTTGATCAACCTTAGTCTATTGTGTTTTTTAAACTCTTTTACTGCAGTTGAGGCACTCCACTTTGATCATTCTGATAGTTGGGGTGCTCCACTTTGATCATTCTGATAGTCAATATGCCCTCATTGATGATAGACCAGTCTTGGTGCGTTCCCCATCCCTTAAATAAGGGAATGTGTTTGACCATAGGTGCTAGTGCATGTATTTGGTGGTTTTTGGAATTCCTTGGGAATTTGTTGCCTCCTAGAGCCTCACCCACTAACACATGTACTCACCCACTATAACCCACCTAGAACTGGAAAAAAAATATTTTTATTTATTTTGAGAAAACATTATGCTAAAAGTTATTATAAGTTTTTATGACAAGTTGGTCAAGGATGATTGTAATTGAATATTTATTTATTTTGAATAATTAAATGGAGAGACACCTATCCAAAGGAGGTTGTTGAAAGAGTGTTCACTGACCCACTAGGAGGAATGAGTAGCTGTAGAAGGATAATGACAAGTGGTAGCACTAGCATTTCACTTTCTAGATGTTGTAGGAAGAAAAATCCCTAATATTTTGGTCATTTTTCTTGAGAGGAGGAACTGGGCAGGTGGCTCATTTAATTTCAAAACTGAACCAAAGAACTATGCAATCTTATAAATACCATTGAATTGAGAAGGAGGCTCATTACATTCTATTCCAAGTGAATGAACTTGTGACTGTTGCAAACTGAAAAGTCATGAACATAAGGAATTTGATGAGGGGATAACTAAAGTGAAATTGACGAGAGTTAAGTCTGCTATTGAGTGCTAAGTTGCAGAGTTTTCTGTGTGGGCTGTTACATAGCATATTCATCCTAATGGTTCAATGAATAGGCTCGGGGGTCCTAAATCAAGTGATATTGGATTCTTTCAAAAGACATTTGGGAGGAACGGTCTCCTTTGGGTGTTTGTACCCCCTTTTGCAATTATTCAGGTTCTAAACTTTTTGGTTTATTAGCTGTAAGATTATTTCATATTTTATTTACAGGTTTAAGGACGTTATGGATTTATCTAGACCAAACAATCATTACTAAATTAAGTAGATTAGAAAAATCTTATGTTCTGAGTATTATTGCAAGGAATGCTACAATTTTTCCCTTCCATAGAGTTAATTGCAAATGGCAGAATCTAGTATAATTCTTTGTTTATGGTACATATATTACTCACAGTTTCTAAGTTTATAGTACTAATTTTCTCTTTACAGTTTCATCTTAATACATTCTTAGATTACTGTATTCACTGCTAAAAAAAAGCAACTCTTATTACTTATTATCAGCTGATAGATTTATATAGGATAGTAAAGTATATGTAATAGTAAAACTTACAAGTTTCCTATATAATATTAAAGAACAGAGTTCCGACTAAAAGATTTTATACTATTACAATTTTATACTAAAGGTCTATTATACAGACCAGCTTTAAGATTACAATAAAAATGTTTAAACTTCAACTCAAGCTAACTAGGGTTTTAAGAAACCATTTCAAAACTCTTGTAGAGCATTGTATTAACTCTACAATAGTTTTTAGTAAGTAATATATATATAAATATCTAAAATATAACGTTACAGATTAAATAACTAAGTTCAAGGTTTAACGACTGAAAATACTAACAGATCAACCTCAAGGAGGGGTACCTTCACTGTTTTCTTATTCTATTATTGTATATACTATATAATTATATTAGAAACCTTACTAAGCAAAAAAATACTGAAATAGTTAAAAATAAGGGTCCAAACCCTGTACTTTTCACAATGTTAATTTATCTCGGCCAAAAGGCCCTTCGAGGGTTTTATCATAACTTAGTTTACAGTAAACCTTTACAATAAACATCTTTACAGAGGTTTTGCATAAAAACAAATTATCCAACCAAATGATGTTAGAAATCAAACCAATGTCCTAAACCGGCCCCAGGCCATAAGTGGTATTTATCACAGTCAACATTGTAAACTATTAACATTGAAGACTTATGGCTCAAATCAAACTTAGACATATATAAACAGTAAAAATGTAAACTATGACAGAGCTACCTTAGTGTACGAGAAATAGTGGCCTCACGACCCTAAATCATAATTTAAAATAATGATAATAAAACCATTCAAGTCTCTGTCCATAAGCAGCCTTACGGCTTCATTACACAACGATGGTTTCTAGTCTTTATCTATATAACACATTAAGATTATGCTCAAACAATACAATGGACTCATGATCCCATTTCTATTTAAACAAACAATCATGACATAGATGTAAGAATAGAAACAAAACAATTTATTTATTTATCCAAAAGTAAAACCATTTTATTTTGCAAGCAAGTAAAAGGAAATCACAGGTTCATGAAACCCTAATAGAGATGGATTTCACCATACAAGACTCTATGAATAGATCTTAACCCTAATTAAACTAAGAACTATTACAAACAATCCTCTTCAGACTCCACGGTCGAAGGGATTTTTAATTTTAAAGTTAAACTGGAAAATTGTCGTAGGTCGAAACCACTAAAGGTTACCATTTTGTTGTTCAACCAAAGGAAAACGCAGGTAATTTGACACCATTCGATGAAATCACATAGCCATGGAGACACAGAGCTTTAGGTTGCAATGAGAAATAAGTGTGTGTACATGGCCTTACCATAGCAATGATATTCTATTCATAGAGACTAGCCCTTACCTATGTAGCAAACCGACCGAAACCTCTTGCAACCACAAGTAAACCAAGCTTAAATTCCAATTTAGAATTTAATGGTAAAGTATTTACAAATATATGAAAAAAATTTAAGAAATTACCTTGTAACTTCACAAAGGATTTTTTAATATTCATAAAGGTCTCGCAGAAAATAAAGGAACTCACGGTCGGTCAAAGAGCCAACTAAAAAAAATAGTATGTGGAAGAACTTGTGTCGTAAAACCAACAAAGGCTAGGGCTGAGGGCATGAAGGCTAAAATCCTTGGCACCTTCGCCACCATCCTACCAGTGTAGAGCCACTAAGATCCTACACTACGATACCATTAACCTGGAAACCACGCAGAGAGCCGAAGGGCCAAAGAGCCACGACTCTTACTCGTTGCAAAATCTAGACAATACAATACACTATCGAAAATTGAGACAAGTTAAACCCTAAGGGTTTTACGAAGTGACAGTAATGCTTTTTAGCTGTAAGGCTTAATGCCATCACGTGGCCCCATTTTCCACTATGATTGTTTTAAAATTTTAAAACAAAACCCAAAACTCCATAGTCCAACACCTTAGCTCTCACCTTTTGGCCATTCATACCTTTGTTAAGTTGGTATAGATTGGTAGTTTAGCGCCTCATATTTTTCTTTTAGGTTTAACTGTTTTCCCCTTGTGTTCTTTGGCTTGGACCAATTGGGAAGTGGCCCTAATAAGGAGAGACTCCCGCAATAGAACACCTGCACAGAATAGGATGGTTTATGTGTTAGCTAATAAGATAACGAAGACCATAAACCCATCCTCCTAAGCATCATTGTAGTTAATAAACATTTAGAATTTAACCAGCAAATATAATAATTGTAAATGCCATTAAGTAAGCATGACGATTCTTCATGAGTTTGACGACAAGAAAATAATAATTCCTTATAACTATAAGTCACTTTACAAATTCGTCATACGTAGGTCATTATGTTAATGGACAAAGTACAAAGTACAAATCAAAGACTAGTATGCATTGTGTATTTACAGTTAAACATGCACTTTTTTTTTACGAATTTTGCAGATGTTACATGTGGTATCAAAGCGAGTTTCCAAATGCTAGGCCTAATTGGCTCTCTCACATACAAACAAGAAACAAAATATACTGGTAATGTTTTAAAACTGTTTATGTATAGAAATATAAATTTGAAGCATCTGCTGAAGATGGATCCCATCACAATAATCCAGATAACATTTATGTGGAATTAAATAATCAACCCTCAGAACTAATTCAAACAGTGAAATATTTAAAGGTTGAATTACAAACTGTAAAAGAATATAACGAAAGAATTTTAAGAGTTTAGGAGGAACTAAATCAAATATTACTAGACAAAATACACAACAGAGGCAAAGATAAAATAAAGGAGTATGAAACTGGTTCTGGAACAGTATCATACAAACACAAGGGTAAGAAATTAAATTTTTTTGATAGTGAAAGTAAATCTTCTTCAAGAGTTAAAGTAAGGTCACACAAAGGGAAGTATAAATACACTAGTGAAAGTAGTGAAAGCGACTGTAGTCCTAGAAAGAGGAAGTATAAACCTTATGAAGATATCTTAGGAGAATTTAAAAGGATAGAACCTCCCATGTTTAACGCGGAAGTGGAAAATGGTGAATAAGCCAAGGCTTGGTTATCGGGTGTGAAAAAGTACTTTCAGATTTATAACTACTCCGATAGACTGAAAGCCCGGATGGATACCTACAACCTAACCGAAAAGGCTGACATCTGGTGGTAGGACATAAAAAAATTAAAAAACCTTAAAGAAAAATATTTAACCTAGAGAGTCTTTAAAAAATAATTTAAAAGGAAATTCTTATCTGAACAGTATTATGAAGAAAGAGCTAAAGAGTTTTATGAACTTAAACTAGGCTCAATGTCAATGAAAGAGTTAAGTAGTAAGTTTCTAAGTTTATTAAGATATGTACCATATATAATTGATGAAAAGCCTAAAATATAGAGATTTCTAAGCTGTTTGCCTATCGACTTCAAGGACATAATTGGATTTGATAATCCAGAGACCCTTGAAGAGGCAACGAGAAAAACTAACTTCTGTTACGAAATAAGTAAAGAGAGAGAAAGCATACCTAACTAGAAGAATAAGAGAGAAAATAACTTTGATAAGAAAATAAAACGTTTTAAGCCTAATAAAATCTTCAGAAATAATCCTCAGAATTTCTCTAAGAATAATTATCAAGGAATAGATTTTAAAGGTAAAACATGGCAAAACATTACAACACCAAAATGTAGATACATGCCTAATAATTATGTTAAAAAAATGAACATAAGGAACCTGCAAAATGTTGGGAATGTCAGGGTCCTCATTATGAAAAGTATTGTTCGAACATAAAAGGGAACTTCAGCAATGTGCATACAATCCAGGAGGAAGAAATGGTTGGTTACGTAGCAAATGAAATTCCTAGAATCAATGCAACCTTGGAGAATTGGCAGGATAATAATCAAACCTCCATGGTGGAAATACAAGGTATGATACAAAACCAACTTGTTTCTATTCTGATTGACCCTGGTGCTAGTTTAAGCTATGTGTCACCTATCATAGCAGAAAAATGCAATTTATCTTTGAAAAAGTTTGAAAAGTCTTGGTTGGTTCAATTAGCTACAGGAACCAAAAGAAAAGTAGTTAATTATGTTGAAAGCTATGAAATGTTTACTCAAGTAAAGTTGAATGTATTACCGTTAGGGTCTTATGATGTTTTAATAGGTATGGATTGGCTGGAAAAACATCAAGTAGTCTTAAATTGTTTCAAGAAAACATTTAGTTGTTTAAATGATAAAGGAGAAAGAATTACCATCAAAGGGATACCTATGAAAGTTTCTGTTAGACAAATCTCAGCATTACAAATGAAAGAGGTTGTAAGGAAATGATGTAAAGTTTTTTCTGTATATATAATAAATAACGAACACATGGATAAAGAAGATAAGCTGAAATTCGATGATATTCCAATCTTACAAGATTCTCAGATATATTCCTGGAAGAAATTACAGGATTTATACCTCCAAAAAGAGATTTGGATTTTACTATTGAGTTAGTACTAGGAGCTGTACCTAACTCAAAGGCTCCTTATTGAATGAAAATTTTAGAACTTAACGAATTAAAATTACAACTATAAGAACTGATAGCCAAAAATTATATAAGACCAAGTGTATCTCCTTGGGGAGCACTTGTCTTATTCGTTAAAAATAAATACTGTACATTACGTCTATGTATACACTATCGTCAACTAAACAAAATGACAATTAAAAATATATATCATTTTCCCCTCATCGATGATTCGTTTGATCAGATACGTGGAGCAGCGATATTTTCAAAGATAGACTTGAGATCTGGATATCATCAAGTTAGAATTAAAGACAAATATATTTTTAAAACTGCTTTCAAAACCCGATACGGGCACTACGAGTTTGTAGTTATTCCCTTTGGGCTGACAAAATTTTCAGCAACTTTTATGTGCTTAATGAACAGTGTCTTAAGTAAATACTTAGATAAATTTGCAGTCGTCTTGATATATGACATATTAATTTACTAAAAAACTAAAGAAGAACATGATGAACACTTGGAGATAATACTACAGGTTCTGAGAGAACATAAAATGTATGCTAAGTTTAGTAAATGTGAATTCTTCAGAGATAAAATACAATATCTAGGTCACGTGATATCCAAGGAAGGAATATCAGTAGACACAGATAAGATAAAAGCAATAATTGAATGGCCTATTCCCAAAGATGTAATGGATGTACGATCATTCATGGGAATTATGGGTTATTACAGTAAATTCATATCAAAGATCACAAATCCGATACCATCCTTGCAGAAAAAGGGAAAAATATTTGTCTAGGATCAAAGGTGTGAAGAAAGTTTTAATAAATTAAAAGAATTATTAACTACGACACCTATACTAAAAATAACCGATCCAAACAAAGATTTCCTTGTGTGCATTGATGCATGCAATGAAGGTTTGGGTGGAGTACTAACACAAGAAGGTCACGTAATCGCTTATGAATGATAGAAGCTAAAAATACATGAAAATAATTATGCAACATATGATTTAGAGCTGGCTGCTATAATTCATGCCCTGAAAATGTGGCACCATCATCTAATTGGTAAAATATTTTTGTTAATGTCTGATAACATAATCTTGAAATATTTGTTTGATCAACAAATTTGAACGCAAGGAAAGCTAGATGGTTACATTTCCTTAACGAATATGATTTTGAGATCAAACAAATCAAAGGAAATGAAAACAAAGTGTCTGATGCCTTACGCATAAATGCAATAATGAATTTTATAGCTGCCATTAGTAGTTATAAAATAGAATTAGATGATAGATTGGAAGAAGGGATAAAAATGGACAAGGAATACCAAAATCTAAGAGAAAAAGTAACCAAGAATGAATCTGAAAATGTAAAAACAGATTACAGTTTAAATGAAAAATGCTTAATACTGTATAAAAACAGACTTTATGTACCTAACATACCAGAAATTAAATTGCTTATATTAAATGAAGTATATAAAAGTCCTTATTCCGGACACCCGGGTTATCAAAAGATGATAACAATGTTAATAAAATAGTATTTTTGGCCTAATATGAAGAATGAAGTTGTTGAATATATAGCTAGGTATATAGAATGTCAGCAAGTTAAAGCTGAACATCAACACCCAACAGGTCTTTTGCAACCACTGCCAATTCCAAATTGGAAATGAGAAGTTATCAGCCTTGATTTTATAATTGGATTGCTTAAAAATAAGAAACAAAATGATTCTATAATGGTAGTGGTAGACAAATTAAGCAAGACAACACATTTTATACCTGTTAAAACAACTCATAAAGCTACTAACATTGCTAATATATTTATAAAAGGATTTTTTCGGTTGCATGAAATTTCGAAGGTAATAATTTTTTATAGAGATCCTAAGTTTACTGGTAATTTTTGGAAGTCATTGTTTAAAGGACTAGATACTAAATTGAATTTTAGTACTGCTTATCATTTGTAAATAGATCGACAAATAGAAAGAGTCAATCAAGTTCTAGAAGACATGTTACGAATGTATGTTAGAGACTATCCCAATAAATGGGAAGATTATTTGCACTTAGTCGAATTTGTGTATAATAATCATTATCAAGCTTTGGCTAAGCTTAGTCCTTTCGAAATATTGTATGGTAGGAAATGTAATACTCCCATTTCATGGAGTAATCCGGTTGACAGGTTGACTCGAAAATTATCCACAGGTCAAAGAGCTTTATAAGGCACTCTTGATGCAAAATTATTTGAATTATCAATCTCACAAAATTGGACTCGGTCATGGTTTGCATAGAAATTGATAACTTTGTATCTCTTCCATTTCATTATCAAGGATCTTCTTTTTTATTTTATTTATTTTTTACCCTAGTTACAGGGAGAATGAATCTAATTCAATACCATGAAAAAGAGCTCATGTAAATGACACAAGTGAGCCTCTGGAGTGAAAAGAGCTATAATATTCAAAACAAAAATTTGTTTGAATGAAGGGCTCACACACATTCATAATTGTTTTTAGGAATAAATTTAACTTGTATTCATTCACTTCATATCATCCCAGAGCTCAGTTCTAGTATAGCCATCCATACCCTATCATGTAAATACCACGAGCCTCCCATGATATAGAGTCATAAAATTAAAAAATAGATAGAAGCGATCACATAAGGTTTAGGGATAATTAGGCTTGAATTGATGACTTCCACCACGTGAAGGTGATAATATATGACTAATTTATATCCCTTCCCTACCCTCATCTAGAAAGAGAGCTGACTTATGAATAATGAATTAAAGGGACGATAAACTCAACACCACTATCCCACTGTTTTCTCTCGAATAACTTGAAGCTAGACCTTCCTTTTTTTTCACACTACTACAAAAAGAAAGAATGAAAAGGAAAATACTAGATACTATTTTGAGTGAATTATATCAAAAATAGTATTTTCTACTGATTCGAACCATAACATATGGTCTTGCAAACTTGGTAATATGTTGCCTATCTCAATCAAGAAACTTTGACTTGAATGTGAAAAAGATTTCGTTCAACATTCTTCATCTGATCTAGAACTAGTGCGTGAGAAAATAACTCAATATTGTTTGGAAAAACAAGGAGATAAAGATCTAGTAAAGATTATACAGAGATGATATACATCAAATTACTCTTCTTGCATCGAGGATATTATTGTTTCTGAAAAATAAGATGTACTTTTATAACTTTTTCCATTCAAAATTTTTGAAGTGTTTCCACTTCAAGACCCCAAAAATGAACAAATTATTTTTCTTAGGAACATGTATGGGATCCATCAGTACATAATAGAAAAGAGAAGACCCCATGCAAATGTTAAACACTTAATATAAATACATTTACATCATACCGCAATAGAATTTGTAACTAGCATCACTATCCTCTTGCCTGGCGGGAAAATCTTGACTTCCCTGGATGGAAATACTTCTAAATATAGATCAATGTGAGAGTATACTTACATTTCCAAAATCGACGTTGTCTCTTCAGCATAGGTTGACCCCTTTGATCTCTTGTGGTACAATTCTCTTACCACAGAGCCATTACTTTTCCACCAATCCACAGAAACAAGATATATGATTCATGCCAATAGTTCATCAATTAATCATAGGTGAAATGAATCATTGAGTTAAGTCATTGAATAATCAAATAAAAATAAGTTCCTTTTGTGTATACTTTATTTGGCCATGCCAATTGCTATTTGTAGGCCTTACACAGTCGATCATATATGCATGTATATGTGTACATACATACATACATACATACATACATATATATACATTCCATCTAAAATTGATGGTTAGGAAGCATCCCGCACGAGATCCGACGGTTGAGGATCAGTTTTGCAAAGGATAGAAAAAAAAGGTGAAGTTCTGCAAAAGAGTATAGATCTACGGTCGTAGGAGGTTTCCGCAAAAGAAAGAGTGCGGAAGAAATCCGAACCCTATTAAGAGATCAATGGCCGTGGTTGAATTCACGAGGAAATATACGGTGTGGATGATTTTCGCACAAGGTAAAGTAAAGGTCCGCACTCCACATTAGATCGTAGATCAATGGTCATCATTGAACCATGAAAAAGAAATCAATGGTTTAAATAGCAAGTGGAAGGAGAAAAGGGTTGTGGGAAAAGTTGAGTCCCGACTTCTGCATTCCACCATGCAAAAAAGGAAGTATAGAGAGGAAAGTCTGAAAATCGAAACCTCGGGAAGCTATAAGTCAAAATAGTGAAAAGTTGAGTTCCCGACTTATGCATTCCGCGGTACAGAAAAGGAAGTGTAGAGAGGAAAATTCAGAAATTGGGACCCTAGGAAGCTATAAGTTGAAGTCGTGAAAAGTTGAGTTCCCGAATTCTTTCTTCTGCAGTGCAGAAAGGAAATTCTGGAAAGAGGAACCACAAAAAGCTATAAATCGAAGTCATGAAAGTTGAGTTTTCAACTTTCGCCTTGCGCAGTGCAGAAAGGAAAGTCCAGAAAGCGAATCGCGGAAAGCTATAAATCGAAGTCGTGAAAGTTGAGTTTCTGATTTCTGCCTTCTGCAATGTGGAAAGGAAAGTCCGAAAAGTGGAAGAGCATAAGATCGTTTTTGGAAATGTTGAGTTTCTGACTTCTGCATTCCGCATTTCAGAAAAGGAAGTGCGGAAAGGAAAGCACAGAAAGAGAAAAAACATAAGCTCAGTTTTTGAAACATTAAGTTTTTGACTTCCGCAATCCGTAGTTCCCAAAAGGAAGTGCAGAAAGAAAATTTCAAAAAGTGGAAGAGCATAAGCTCGGTTTTGGAAACGTTGAGTTTCTAACTTCCGCATTCCGTAGGATGAGCAAAGCGCAAATCGGGAAGGCTACTGCGGAATGGTTGGTGCAGAAAGGTTAGTGTGGAAAGTAGAACATATCGAAATGACTTTTTAGAAAAATCACAAAGCTGCATTATGCTATCTGCATCTTAGATCAACGGTCACGAAAGATCTCGCAGGAGATCAATGGTGCAGAACAGTTGAGGCAGAAAGTTAGGTGCGGAAAGACATTTTGAGAAATGTCACAGTTCAAAAATATGCATCCTACCTTAGATCGAAGATCATGAAGAATACTGATATGAGATCAATGGCTCAGGATGATTGTAGAGACAAAAAATGCGGAAAGTCGTGACTGGAAGCTTTAAACAACAAATTTATTAAACAAGAATTAGCTTAGTTATTTCGAAGAGGCACGATCAAGAATGGAATGGTGTATTGGTGAAGAGATGCATATGAGCATGAGGGTATTTATTAATAGTTTAATTGGATGAATAACTGCCTTTGTGCTTACGTATAACAAAGTCCAAGTAGTGGATAACTAATTGATAAAGATCAGTCTACGGTGGCAGGGTGGTGCTAGGGTATGCAACAAGCCTGCAGAGGGTTGTAGCCTCCTTTTGTTAGAAAACAGGACCGTAGAGCAATAACATATATACAGTTAAATCAATAAACAAGATGCAAAACACATTAAAACATTATAAAGAGACACAGATATAACGTGGTTCACCCAAATGATGGGCTATGCCCACAAAGAAATTTCCAGTCCTTTTATTACAGTCCATAAATATGAAGGGATACACCATGCAGCAAAACCACTGCACTTCCTCTTCATGCTCTCACAGTCTCTCTTCCAATACAATACAATACCATACTCAATCGTTTTACAATGCTTTATTTTATAGGGGAAATACAATGGGAAAATTCTAGGGTTAACCCAATATCATGGGTTTGCAATACTGTTGGCCAACACACATCCCAATTTTTTTTTTCTCAGGGAATCCGCCCCCGAACCCCAAGGTAAGGGGAACTAGTGTACAATACTCATAGGTTACAATCACAACTGAATAATATCTCTGCATCTGGAAGATTAGGCTCCACAACCAACAATATCCCACTTGGAGACTGATCACAACAACTCCACTGCTACTGCACTTGCTGGACTATGCTCTAGACCTTGGACTTGGAAAATTTCTTATTTTCACCTTCATGCTTGAATGCCAACAGAAACTGAGCAGGAACTCGGTTTCTCTCTGGTTACTCCCTTTGTCAACATGTCTGCAGGATTTTGGCTAGTGTGTATCTTTTCCAGTTTTAACAGTTCTTCATCTAGAACAAATATTATGAAGTGGTACTTGAGTTGTATATGTTTAGTCCTCGAGTGAAAGGCTGAGTTCTTTGCAAGATGAATGGAACTATAGCTGTCACTATACAGCCTACTATTCTCCTGCTTCTTACCCAATTCTTCCATGAACCTCTGCAACCAAATCATCTCCTTACTAGCCTCTATAGCAGCAACATACTCTGCTTCCATTGTTGAAAGTGCAACAACCTGTTGCAGTTTTGAAATCCAACTTACTACTGTTCCACCTATAGTAAACACATACCCTGTGGTGCTCCTCCTGCTGTCTTTATCACCAGCCATATTTGCATCAACATATCCCTATAGAACAGTGTCTGAACCTCCAAAACATAATGCATGAGAAGTGGTACCTCTCAAATACCTGAGAATCCACTGTACTGCTTTCCAATGCTCTTTACTTGGATTATTCATATACTTGCTCACAACTCCCACTGCATGTCCAATATCTGGTCTTGTGCACACCATGGCATACATCAAGCTCCCTGCTGCTGATGAATAGGGAATATTGGACATGTAATATATCTCTTCCTGTGTCTCTGGACACGTATCCTTGCTTAGTTTGAAATGGATAGCCAAAGGTGTACTGACTAGTTTTGCATTCTGCATTCTAAACCTCTGCAACACCTTTTCTATGTACTCACCTTGAGGAAATGTCAATTTGCGATTTTTCCTGTCTCTTGTTATTCTCATACCGAGGATTTTATTTGCAGCACCCAAATCCTTCATCACAAATGATTTAGCTAGTTTTATTTTCAGCACCTTTATATCCTGCATGTTAGACCCTGCAACAAGCATGTTAACCACATACAATAACAAGATAATATATCTTCTGTTATCTAGCCTCTTGAAATAAACACAGTGGTCAGAATGACATCTATCATAACCTTGTTAAGTCATAAACTTATCAAATTTTAAATACCACTGCCTTGGAGCTTGCTTCAGTCCATACAAGCTCTTCTTCAACCTACAAACCAAATTCTCCTTCCCTTTGACCTCATACCCTTGTGGTTGCTGCATATAAATCTCTTCCTCCAAATCCCCATGGAGAAAGGCCATTTTTACATCTAACTCTTCAAGATGAAAATCTTCTACCGCCACTAGACTTAAAATAGTTCTAACTGAAGTCATTTTAATAATAGGAGAAAATATTTCGTCAAAGTCTATACCTTTCTTTTGTGCAAACCCATTTACAACAAGTCTAGCCTTGTACCGCATCTTTCCTCCATCTTCTTCCTTCAACATGTAAACCCATTTATTCTTCAATGCCCTTTTTTCTACAGGAAACTTAACCAGATCCCAAGTCTGGTTTCTTACCAATGAGTCCATCTCCTCATCCATGCCTTGCTCCCACTGCTTTCTAGTTGCATCATCAATAAAAGTAGCATAATAATGAGAGTCACCAAGAGATTGTACCTGAGCTGGTCCCCATACATCTATATGGAAAAGCTCTAACTTTTCACTCTTCTTTTGTTTCCCAACCCTGAGAAATTTAACTCTCTTCCGTTTTCCATAAACACAGTTCTCACAGAATTCCAAACTTACCTGCTTCAGATCAGGAAGTAGTTTCCTTGAGTGGAGAATCTACATCCCCTTCTCACTCATGTGGCCAAGCCTATGATGCCACAATGCCACACCTGTTTCTGTGGAAGCTACAGATATAGAATAATCAGTATTATGAGGACATAAATATAACGTACCTATCTTATCTCCTTTTTCAATTACCATTGATCCTTTAGTGATCTTCCACCACGTTTCTCCAAACGTAGACAAACAGCCGCTATCTCCCAACTGCCCTGTTGAGATCAGATTTCTTTTGATAGTAGGAATGTGCCTTACATCCTTTAGCAGCCATTCACTTCCATTATTTAACTTAATCCGTACCTTACCCTTTCCAACAATTTTACATGGTTCATCATCCCCCAATAGCGCATGCCCAAAATCACCTTGAACATAATCATGAAAGAATTTCATATGGGGTGTAGCATGACATGAAGCCCCTAAATATACTACCCAGTAATCACTAGTATTATCTAATGCAAGAATCAAAGCATCTTGTAACACATCTCCTACTACATTCGCTTCTTGAGTAGTCTCTTGCTGTCTGTCTCCTTTCTTCTTTGGAGCTCTGCAGTCTTTCTTTAGATGTCCTTTCTTACCATAGTTCCAGCACTCTATTTTTTGGAATCTGGACTTGGATCTTCCTTTTTTAGACTTGTCGTGATTTCCTGGGCTCCCTCCTCTCTCGTTTTGTCTCCCTATGCTCTCCATGGTCAACGCATTACCTGATGTCTCACCTGTGCTTTTTCTTTGCATTTCCTCACTAAGAATAACACCAACAACATCATCAAACTTAAGAGTGTTTTAACTAGGGACAGAGTTACTTACAGGCATGACCAAGCTATTCCAGCTTTCTGGCAATGAGCACAAGATTATAAGAGCCCTAACCTCATCATCATAGTTCACTTTTAGAGAACTTAACTGACTGGTAAGTGTATTAAACTCATTTAAATGGTCAGCAACAGATCCTCCTTCCGACATCTTCATATTAAATAAACACTTCATTAAAAATAGCTTGTTAGAAGCCGAGGGTTTTCCGTAGAGCTTACTCAATGCGCTCATCACACCCTCTGTTGTTTTTTCTTTCGAAATATTGAAGGCCATCGATGAATCCAGGCACAACGGTATTGTTCCTAGTGCCTTTCTGTCAAGAACCTCCCATTCTTCATCCTTCATAGCCACCAGCTATTTTGCTTTTCCGCCCAACGGTAGGTACATATCCTTCTGGTACAGATAGTCCTCCATTTTCATCTTCCATAACTGATAGTTTTGGCCATTAAATTTCTCAACCCTAAACTTTCCTTCTTCCACCATTGCTCCCACTCGAACATTGAACCCTTCTCTCCTCTGAGTTTACTAACCAAATAGACCTTTTGGCTCTGATACCAATTGTTAGAAAACAGGACCACAAAGCAATAACAGATATACAGTTAAATCAATAAACAAGATGCAAAACACATTAAAACATTACAGAGAGACACAGATATAACGTGGTTCACCCAAACGATGGGCTACGCCCACAAAGAAATTTCCAATCCTTTTATTATAGTCTAGAAATATGAAGGGATACACCCTGCAGCAAAACTGCTGCACTTCCTCTTCACGCTCTCACAATCTCTCTTCCAATACAATACAATACCATACTCAGTCGTTTTACAATGCTTTATTTTATAGGGTAAATACAATGGGAAAATTCTAGGGTTAGCCCAATACCATGGGTCCGCAATACTGTTGGCCAACCTAATAACGAGTGTACAATACTCCTGGGTTACAATCAAAACTGAATAATATCTCTGGATCTAGAAGATTAGGCTCCACAACCAACACCTTCCAATGGTACCTGGTAAATAGGGTGTCATAGCATCCTTTCAGTAGTAGCTAATAAACTAGGGAGTCGTAGCTTCCTTTCAGTAGTAGTTGATAAACCAGGGGGTCCTAGCCTCCTTTCAGTAGTAGTTGATAAACTAGGGGGTTGTAGCCTCCTTCCAGTAGTTGCCGGTAAATAGGGTGTGATACCATCCTTGTCTGTAGTAGCAGACAAAACTATTTGTAAATAACAATTTTGTAGTAATAGGAAGTATTGGTGGTTTACCCAATTGGACTTCCACGATAAATTTGTGTTCTGTGTGTTCTTGTTGATTTTGTGTTTTAATAAGTAAATAATAAATGTGGTTTTAAATTTACAATACTAATTCACCCCTCTCTTAGTATTTTCTAGTATTTCAACAATTGGTATCAGAGCGGGTTCCTTCATCATAGTTTAACCACTGGAAGGTAAGATCCTATTTAAAACCACTATGGATCAACAAGAAGGTTTAGCCACCAAAAAACCTCCATTGTTCACAGGAGAAAATTATGCTTACTGGAGTGTGAGAATTAAGTGCCATCTAATGTCCCTTGGATGGAAGGGTTGGGATGCAACTGTAAAGGAATATAAAATAGGTGACCAAGCACCCACATACAATATAGAACTAGGCCAATATGAAGGTAATTCCAAATTCCTAAATGCAATCTTGCGTGGGTTGAAAAATTCTGTATTTACAAAAGTTATGAGATGCAATACTACCAAAGAAGCATGGGATAAGTTAAAGATTATATATGAAGGAGCATCTAAGGTCAATGAATCCAAGCTTCATACATACAGAGGGAATTTTGAGACCCTAAAAATGAAAGAAGATGAAAACATCGGAGAGTACCTTCTAAGGGTAGATGAAGTTGTAAATGATATTAGAGGCCTTGGAGGTAAATTAAAAGAAAGAGAAGTGGTGAGTAAGGTACTAAGAACATTACCAATGAAGTATGACTAAAAAGTGTCCACTCTAGAAGAACAATATGACCTTGATGATGTGACAGTAGATGAATTACATGGAATCCTCACTGCATATGATATGAGAAAGAGACTAAATGATATCTCAAGGAAAGAAGAAACCTTTACAACCTCATCCAAAAATCAATCAGAGAACCTAGATGACAAGGAAGCTCTTTTTATTAAAAAACTTGAGAAGGGCACTAGGAAATATAAAGGAAAGTTACCCCTAAAATGTTTTAACTATGGGATAATTGGACATTTTTCCAAAAAGTGTCATTACCCAAAAAAAGAGGAGAGTCATCATAAATAACCCTGTTGTCATAAGGATAAAATTATAGGTAAGAAGAAATTTAAGATAAAGTAGAAGAACTTCTATTCCAAAGAAGATAATGACTATGAAAGTGAATATGCAAGAATCCTATTTATAGGACCAACAAATTCAGATGAGGAATCAGAAGTGGACGTAGAAGCTCAATACATGGCCGATGTTGATGAAATTGAAAAGAGTAGGAAAAGAAACAAAGTTTTGAAAGAGAAACTGTCAAAATACCAAGAAGAAACAAACAAACTATTATGGAATTGAAGAATCAGCTTCAAGAGGCCAAGAAAACTGAAGAGTATCTAGTAGTTATCCTCCGGGAGAGAATCCAAGACTCTGAGAAACTTGAAAAAGAGATTATCCAACTTAGAAAAGGGCTTAATGAAAAATGTATCAAATAAAAGTTTGAGAACAACTCAAGGATCCTAGATGATATCTTAAGTAGTCAAATATCATGATATGATAAAACTGGTCTAGGATATGACAAAGAAAAGGAGCTAGAATATCTCCCTATCTCAAACCAAGGTGGAAATCAAAGAAGATATGATGCACTAAAAAATCCTATTAAAATGGAAGAAAGAAAGAAATATGTCTCATCCTTCCCTGACAAAAAAAGAGCTAATGAATTATCTAAGAGACCAAAGACAAACATATATCGGCAGATCTTTTTGGGTCATTGTTACTCGTGTAATAATTTTGGTCATAAATCCATGAACTGCAGAGCTTATGGAAAGAGTTATGAACATAAAAAATATATATCTAGTAAACCAAAAGGAATAAATCATAACCGTTTTAGAGCTCTTCAAAGATATGACATAAAGTGTTACAAATGTAATAACTTTGGACATATGGCCATATAATGTAAACTAACTAAGAATGTTTCAGTAGCAGCTCAGAAACAATGGAAGAAGATGGAATGTGTGAATGAAGAAGCTGAAAGATTCCTTAAACATAAAGGGAAATTCTATGGGTACTGTCATTGTTGTCATAAGTTCGGTCACAAGGCCACTGACTGCAGAAACAAGGGAAAAGATCAAATTTTAAGAAGGAAACAAGACACTAACACAAAAGATAATAAAAGACAAGTAAGCATAATACCTCATGAGAAGATATGGAAGAAAAGGTCATATTGCAAAGACTCCAAAGATATAGAAGAAATAAGGATTTCAAACATCAGTGAGGTCTCCAAAGATAATGATGAGCATAATAGTGCCATAAATAAGGATGACATCCATTATGAGGAAAAGCAAGATGGATATATAAAAGAATACACCAATGAATATGAAGATAAAGGTGATGAAGAAGGATTTAGTGACGATTATGGGATTCTTTTCTAAAAATATCTCATGATTTAAAGAGAACCCTGAAAATAACATTAAGGGGGATCATATACTCAGGGGAGTTATAGAAGAGGAGGAACAATATCAGGGGGAGATATGATGATAGGGGGATTTGTCAGAAAGAAGAAAGACAAGAAATGATCAATGGCATAACAAGTTATCCCTTGTCATTGTTGTTAAAGGGGGATAAGATTTAGATATTGCCATCAATGCCAAATGGGGAGATTGTTCAGAATATAGTTGTCATTGATGTCAAAAGTGTTCATGAATGACAAAGGAATAAACAGTAGATATGGAAGAAGGATAAGTTCAACAATGAAAAAGGAGAAGGTTGAGGATATGAGTCTCTGTGGTTGAGATAGTAAGACTAGAGAAACTATGTAATGAACTGAAGTAGTCTCTGTGATGTGGATCTGAAGTTATGGGTCTCTAGACAGTTGATAATATATATCTAAATCCAAAAGCAATCCAACAATATATTCTAGGTCATTATATGAAGATCTTAAGCAGAAACATAGAACAAAGGAAGAAAAATCCAGTAGTATGCTAGATTTTTATATGAAGTTCTAAAGCAACATAGAGACCAAGAAGAACTGATTATCTGCATACTTGATATAAAGATTTGAAGAAGTACAAATATTGAAGAAAGAGTATGGAGTGGAGAATGAAGAAAATATGTGTAACAATGGTTAGATAATCGAAGAACAGATAAACTATATCTGTGAGAGTGTTTATAAAACATTTATAATCAGTAGCATGAAATTCTCTGTGTGCATCTTCGTAACTACTAGAAACGGTCACAGAGGATTTCTGCAAAGAAATCATGTAGATACGCAAAGTTATCATGAGATCCTCATTTGATCTAAAATAGATGGTTAGGAAGCATCCCGTACGAGATCTGACGGTTGAGGATCAGTTCCGCAAAGGATAGGTGGAAAATGTGAAGTTCCATAAAACAGTATAGATCGACGATCGATATTAGATCCGCAATAGATCTACAGTCGTAGGAGGTTTCCGAAAAAGAAACAGTGCAGAAGAAATCTGAATCCGAGCAAGATATCAATGTCCGTGGGTTGAATCATCGAGGAAATCTATGGAGGTGGATGATTTCCACACAAGGTAAAGTAAAGGTCCACAATCCACATTAGATCGTAGATCAATGGTCATGATTGAACCATGCAAAACAAATCAAAGGTTTAAATAGAAAGCGGAAGGAAAAAAGTGAATAATCGTGAAAAATATTGTGGGAAAAGTTGAGTTCTCGACTTCCCCCATGTGAAAAAAGAAGTATGGAGAGGCAAGTCTAGAAATCGAACCCTTGGGAAGCTATAAGTCAAAATCACGAAAAGTTGAGATCCCAACTTTCGCATTCCACAGAGCCAAAAATAAGTGCGGAGAGGCAATTCTGGAAATTGAAACTACGAGAAGCTATAATTCAAAGTCGTGAAAAGTTGAGTTCCCAAATTTCACCTTCCGCGGTGCAGAAAGGAAAGTCTGAAAAGCGGAACCACAAAAAGCTATAAATCAAAGTTGTTAAAGTTGAGTTGCTGACTTCCGCCTTCTGCAGTGAGGAAAGGAAAGTGTGGAAAGGAAAGTCCGAAAAGCGGAACCGGGGAAAGCTATAAATCAAAGTCATGAAAGTTGAGTTTCCAAATTCTGCCTTCCACAGTGTAGAAAGGAAAGTGTGGAAAGTGGAAGAGCATAAACTCGTTTTTGGAAATGTTGAGTTTCTGACTTCCACATTCCGTAGTTCGAAAAAGGAAGTGCAGAAAGGAAAGTTCAAAAAGTGGAAAACCATAAGCTCGGTTTTGGAAACGTTGAGTTTTTGACTTCCACATTCTGCAGTTCGGAAAAGGAAGCACGGAAAGAAAAGTCCAGAAAGCGGAAGAGCATAAGGTCGGTTTTGGAAACATTGAGTTTCTGACTTCTGCATTCTGCATGATGGAAAAAGAGCAAAGTAGGAAGGTTGCTGCAGAATGGTTCGTGTGGAAAGGTTAGTCTAGAAAGAAGAACATCTTGAAATGATTTTTTAGAAAAGTCACAAATCCGCATTCCACTATCTGCATCTCAGATGAATGGTCACAGAAGAGCCCGCAAGAGATCAACGATGCAAAACAGTTGAGGCAGAAAGTTAGGTGCAGAAAGACATTTTGAGAAATGTGACAGTTCAGAAATACACATCCTACCTTAGATCGATGATAAAGAAGAATCCCGATATGAGATCAATGGCTCATGATGACCGCGGAGACGAAAAATGCGGAAAGTCACGACTGGAATATTTAAACAAAGACTCGATTAAACATGAATTAGGTTAGTTATTTTGAAGAGCCACGATCAAGAATGGAATGGTGCATTGGTGCAAATATGCATCTGAATGTGAGGGTATTTATTAACAATTTAATTGAATGAAAGAATTGTCTCTGTGTTTACTTATAAAATAGTCCAAGTCATGGATAACTGGCTAATAAATATCAGTCTAGGGTGTCAGGGTGGTGCTAAGGAAGGAAACAAGCCTACAGGGGTTTGTAGCCTCATTCTAGTGGTAGTTGGTAAATAGGATGTCATAGCATCCTTTCAGTAGTAGTTGATAAACCAGGGGGTCATAGCCTCCTTTCAGTAGTAGCTAATAAACCAGGGGGTCGTAGCCTCCTTTGGGTAGTAGTTGATAAAACAGGGGGTCATAGCCTCCTTCCAGTATTTGCTGGTAAATAGGGTGTGATACCATCCTTATCTATAGTAGCATGAAAAAATATTTGTAAATAACAATTTTATAGTAATAGGAAGTATTGGTGGTTTACCCAATTGGTATTCCACGATAAATGTGTGTTCTATGTGTTCTTGTTGATTCTGTGTTTTAATAAGTAAATAATAAATGTGGTTTTAAAGTTACAATGCTGATCCACCCCCCCTCTCAGTATTTTCCAGTATTTTAACATATTCCTCAGTTATATAGGATGGGCAAGGAGGGTAAGTTAACCCCTCAAATGATTGATTTAATGGACTTCAAATGTGGTTGAGGTAGGTTGAGAATTCCTGTGTGCAACAAGATTCAGTTTTGAGAACAAATGATTAAGTATGAATGCATATAATATTTTTATGTATATTTTGACGTTGTAACCAACCTAGTTAGTGTTGATGTAATTGTAACTTCAAAATGTATTCACTTATGTATCTTATGTATTGTACCTCGATGTTTATTCCGGGAAGTGTTTGTAATGTAATTGAATCATGTCATGCCCCGATGTTCCGATCGAGAGTTTCTATAATGTAAATAAGTCATGTCAAGTCATTGTGGGTAACCCTCCTATTGGTCAAGGGTTAAAGTCCCCATAGTTTTGAGGCACTAGGGTTATTAGACTCTCCTAGAGAAGTTGGCCCTAATAGGTTATTGTTAAGTCGGGAATTAGTATAAATAGAGAGTGAGCCTCTTTATGTATCACACACTCACTCACACTCAGTTGTAGCACATAGCTGAGGAAGAAGAAGACACTGGGGCTAGGAAGAAAGAGGCTACTGTTATCGGGAGACCATCTTACTATTTTGGGGTTTTAATTTTGGTGCTGATTCTATCTCTGAGGAAGTTACGGGTTTTTCTCCATTTATGGTTACCCCAAGGAAAAAAATTGTGTTCATTGTCTCTTGTGTTTGATTGATGTGCTTGTTATTCTCTTAGTTAAAAGATCCTAATATAATGCTAGCTTAATGTTAAAAATCTAACATGGTATCAGAGCTAACCTGAGAAGAAGACACTGTGCAACTACGGGAACTAGGGATTCTTACTTTGTGGATATCTCTCCACATATTTTCAGCAAAAGAAGGTTGGACTAACTCTCCTCCCTAGGGCACATATTTCTGTCGAAGCAGAATCCAATTCTGATTTTTTTAAGTTTTGGACCCGACACTGCTGCCGGAAATTAGGGCTTTCCACAGAAGTGGAATTTTTCAGTGAACCCAGGCCTGGATTGATCTCCTCCTCAAAATTGAATTTTAGAGATCAAGATCAAAGCATTTGGTTGGACAGAACTCCGAAAAATCCAAACCCTAATCTGCTCCTGAACCAACACTGTAGAATTTCAGCTCCAATTATAGATCCAACATCTTGACCTAGTAAGATCTAAATCTTTTGTATTTCCATTTGAGGCTCCCAGTTAAGATGTCTCATCATACCAAGCTTGATGAAAATATTGAGGGAGCTGATAACTTCCGAGCCTGGAAGTATAGGATCTCCCTGGTGCTGGAAGAAAATGAGTTGGAATCCTATATCAATGAGGAGGTTCGAGTTCCAGAGGGAGATGAGGTTAAGGCTTTACAAAAGAAGAAGTTGGTTATGGCAAAGAGGATTATTGCTGATTCAATCAAGGATCACCTCATACCACATGTGTCCTCCTTAAATACACCTAAAGCTATGTTTGATTCCCTAACCAAACTGTTTGAAGGAAAGAACATAAACAAGAAAATGACTTTAAGGAACCAGTGAAGAATGTGAAGATTCAAAATGCAGAGACCATCCAGTATTACTTCACAAGAGTCTCTCAGATCAAGGAACAGCTGGAAATAGTAGATGAAAAAGTGGAAAATGCATAGATTGTAATGACCACCTTGAATGATCTCCCTAGGACATGGGACTCTTTCATTCAAGGGATCTGTGCCAGAAAGAAGTTAGTCAAGTTCAGCAGACCTTGGGAATAATGCTCATAAGAAGAAGCTAAAATAGAAGCTCAAGAAGAAAATATGGGAAGTGAATATCAATCTCTCACAGTTCAATCTAAGAAACCCAGAAGGGACCATCATCATCATCATTCTAAAGGTAAGCACTCTGCTTACAAGAAATATCAACTCAGATGTTATACTTGCAATGAAATAGGGAACTTAGCCAGAGATTGTCCTAGAAACAAAAGAAACTCTCACAAGAAGAAAAACAACGAGAGAAGACATCATGCTCATGCTATAGAAGATGATGAACATTCCTCAAAGAGAAACAAGCAAGAAAGTGATGATTCTTCAAGTGATGAAGAATATGTTTTGATTTCCTCTCTCATGGGAAACATCACACATGGAAGCAATGATTGGATTATAGACAGTGGGGCTTCCAAACATATGACGGGATTCAAAGAGTCTTTTGTGAGTCTGTCAAAACATGAATCACCTCACAAGGTGAAGCTCGGAGATGACTACTAGTATCCAATAAAAGGTAGTGGGGAATCCTCCTATAAGCTAGACTTTGGAAAGTCCATGAAGATGAAGGATGTATTTTTTGTACTAGGACCCAAGAAGAGCCTCCTCTCCATATCTGCATTAGATGCAAAAGGCATGAGGGTTGCATTTGTAGATGGCCAAGTTCTCATGTGGCCAAAAGGAAAGACTTTCGATGATGCAGTAGTGATTGGGGAACAAGAGGGAGGCATATACAAATTGAAGGGCCATCTAGAACAAGCCTTGATCCATGACACAATAGATCCAAATGATATTTGGCATAGAATGCTTGAACATGTGCATTACAGAGCACTACCACTTGCAAGAAAATCTTTTGAAGGTCTTCCAGAAATTCAAGCAAAACATGATGGAGTCTGCAAAAAGGAAATAATACAAAGAAGACATTTCCAAGTAGCAAGATCAAGGCAAAATGAATCTTGGGAATCATCCACTCCGATGTATGCAGACCAATGCCATCAAGTTCACTAAGCTGGTATGTATACTATGTTTCTTTCATTGATGAATTTTCTAGGAAGACATGGATTTACTTCATGAAGAACAAAGATGAAGTTTTCAACAAGTTTAAGGAATTCAAAGCCTTGATCGAGAATCACACTGAAAAGAAGATCAAGACCTTTCGATCAGATAATGGCGGAGAATTCACATCAAATGAATTCAAAGAGTTATGCAAAGACTCGGGGATTAAGAGGGAGTTGTCCACTCCATATAATCCACAACAAAACAGGATTGCAGGAAGGAAAAACAGAACTATCATGGAAGCTGCAAGAGCTATGCTTCATGATCAAGATATTCCCATGCATTTATGGGCATAAGCTGCCAGAACAATAGTGTATGTATAGAATTGTACTCCACACAAATTACTCAAGAAAAAGACACCTGAAGAAGTCTTTTCCAGCAAGAAACTAGAAGCCAACCATCTCAAAATATTCAGCTGTCTAGTGTACATACACATTCCAAAAGAGAAGAGGACAAAATTAGATCCTTCAGGAAAGAAGGGTATATTTGTGGGATACTCTGAAAGCTCGAAGGATTATAGAATATACTTCCCATGATTCAAGAAGATCGACATTAGTAGGGATGTGACATTTGATGAAGACTCAGCTTACAACAAATCCAGAAAGAGACCTGCTGAAGAACCTAAAGAAGCAGAAGCACCCAGAATTCATGATACAACCATGAACGAAGAAACTCAAGAACCTGTAGATCCACCTCAGGAGAAGAATCCTCACAAGAGGAAACCTGATTGGGTACGAGAAGCTATCCAAGGTGCGGAAAGATATGGGGCTCCAGAAGAGAATCACAGAGAAAGAAAGAGGACCAGATCCTACTCCGGGTATGTAGCATTATTATGTGATTTTATCGATAAAGAACCTTCCAATTTTGAAGAAGCAGCAGAATAGAAAGAATGGAAGGATGATATGATCGAAGAGTATCAATCAATCATGAAGAATGATGTTTGGTATGCTGTCCCAAGACTAGAAAGGAAGTCTATTGTAATTTCCAAATGGATCTACAAGATCAAGCATGCTGCAGATGGTAGCATAGAAAAATATAAAGAAAGATTTGTTGCTCCTGGTTTCTCCCAGAAAGAAGGAATAGATTATGAAGAAACTTTTGCACCTGTAGCCAGATACACTTCCATTAGATCAGTACTTTCGCTGGCTGCAGTGATGAAATGGAAGATACACCAAATGGATGTCAAGACTGCTTTCTTGAATGGTGTAGTGGAAGAGGAAGTGTATGTGGAGCATCCACTCAGTTTTGAGACACATGATAGGGAGTCTCATGTATGTATATTGAAGAAAGCCCTGTACGGTTTGAAACAGGCACCCAGGAAATGGTACGACAAAATTGACAGCTTTCTATCCAATTTGGGCTTTACCAAGAGTAAAGCAGTTTCCAACCTTTACTACAAGGTTGAAGATGGAAACCCAGTGATGCTCCTACTATATGTAGATGATCTGTTTGTAACAGGTATGGATGGGTTGATTGCTGATACGAAGAGGAAGCTTGCTTCTAAGTTCAAAATGAAGGACTTGGGTATGGTGCATTATTTTCTAGGTATGGAGGAGTGGCAGAATGCAGATGGAATTTCCCTAGGACAAGGGAAATATATGGTAGAGATCCTGAAGATATTCGGGATGATGGACTGCAAGGCCATGACCACACCTATGGAATCAAACTTAAAGCTATTGAGTGATGCTTCATCAGAAGTGGTTGATGCTAATTTGTATCATTAGATGATTGGGTCCTTGATATACCTGACGAACACGAGACCAGATATTTGCTTTGCTGTGAACACCTTGAGCCAGTTCTTGACAGATCCGAGACATGTTCACTTGATTTCTGTGTTAAATTTTCATATGCTTAGCTAAGACATCAGTACTTCATTTCATTTTCATAACAAAAGCATATAAACAGGATCACTAAAAGATAGACAAGCACAACCATACAAAAGGAACACAAAGATTTATCCTGGGAAAACCCTACAGGGAAAAACCCAGCAAAAGCTTCCTCAATATAGATGCCCCAAAAAGATAAAAGATAAAAGATAAAACTAGCAAGGAGATCAAAGCCTGATCCTCCTCCTTCTCCAGCTACTTCTCTTCTCCACTAATGTGCTACACAAGTGAGAGTGTGTGCTCAAATGAGGAGAGCTACACCTCTATTTATATTCATCCGTTCACTTCAATTAACTCATCTGACATGTATGCTCGAGTTAATCATGTAGGCTCGAGTTACACATGTAGGCTCAAGTAACCACACTGGGGTGCTAATGACCCACCTTTACAATTAGAGGGGAAAACCTCATGACTCTTATTACTTCTTCTGATTAGAAGCATCGAGGTACAATATAATACAAGTGGTTCTCCTGGTAGGACCATCAGGGACCACAAAAGATACATATAGAATATTCTTCGAAGTTACAATATTTCAACACTCCCCCTTAACGAGAAGGGTATTCTACAACAACATCAACACAACAATAGTAGGAGAGAGATAGAGGACATCATCAACCTCATCAGGGTAATACATCTATAAATCATTGGAAGCTTTTCAACATTATGTAGTCTTCATCTTCAATCTTCAGTCTTCATCATCATTAATACTTTGACTGCTTCGATCAACAACATCTTTAGCACTTTGACCTTTTGATCAGCAACATCATCTTCAGCACTTTGACCTTTCGATCAGCAACATCATCTTCAGCACTTTGACCTTTCAATCAGCAAAATCATCTTCAATGCTTTGACCTTTCGACCAACAACATCATCTTCAGCACTTGGACCTTTCAATCAACAACATCATCTTCAGCACTTTGACCTTTCGATCAACAACATCATCTTCAGCACTTTCGATCAGCAACAACATCATCATCATACTCTGATATTTTGATCATAAACATCATCATGAAAATATCATCATCACCAAAACATCATTATCATCAAAACATCAACATCATCATCATCAAAACATCAACATGATCCTTCCTTTCGAAATTACGGGATCAACATGTCTGTGGTACTCAGACGATCCTTCCTGTCGGAATTACGGGATTTAGGTCTTTACGGAGTTACTAACGATCCTTCCTTTTGTAATTATGGGATCAACACATCTATGGAGCTCAGACGATCCTTCCTTTTCAAAATTACGGGATCAAGTCTTTACGGAGCTACTAACGATCCTTCCTTTTGGAATTACGGGATTTAGGTCTTTATAGAGTTGCTAACGATCCTTCCTTTTGGAATTACGGGATCAACACATTTGTGGAACTCAGACAATCCTTCCTATTGGAATTATGGGATCAACACATTTGTGGAACTCAGACAATCCTTCTTGTTGGAATTACAGGATCAAGTCTTTACAGAGCTACCAACGATCCTTCCTTTCGGAATTATGGGATTTAGGTCTTTACGGAGTTACTAATGATCCTTCCTTTTGGAATTATGGGATCAACACATCTGTGGAACTTAGACAATCCTTCCTATTGGAATTACGGGATCAAGTCAATGATCCTTCCTTTTGGAATTAGGGGATTTAGGTATTTACGGAGTTACTAATGCTCCTTCCTTTCGGAATTACGGGATCAACACATATGTGGAACTCAGACAATCCTTCCTCTAGGAATTATGGGATCAACACACATTCTCGAGTATCGAAGTCACCGGATCCATTTTGAACCGAAGTTCGAGGATGATACAATCCTACCACATTCACGGGGACTGAGATCTCCGGATACATTTTGAATCGAGTTTCAGGGATGATGCAATCCACCACTTTCATGAGGGCCGAGACCTCCGTATACATTTTGAACCAAAGTTAAGGGATGATGTAATCCTACCACCTTCTCGATGACCGAAGTTCATCGGATCTGTTCTGAACTGAAGTCCAAGGATGATACAATCCTACCACATTCTCGATGACTGAAGTTACATCGGATCCGTTCTGAACCGAAGTTCAAGGATGATACAATCCTGCCACATTCTCGATGACTGAAGTTACACCGGATCCATTTTGAACTGAAGTTCAAGGATGATACAATCCTGCCACATTCTCGATGACCGAAGTTACATCGGATCCGTTCTGAACCAAAGTTCAAGGATGATACAATCCTACCACATTCTCAATGACCGAAGTCACCGAATCACTTCTGGACATATGTCCCAGGATGATACAATCCCTCTTCATTCTCGAAGACCGAGATCTCTGGATCACTTTAGGGCACGTGCCCAGGGATGATACAATCCCACTTCATTCTCGAAGATCGAGGTCTCCGAATCACTTCTGGACATATGTCCCAGGATGATACAATCCCTCTTCATTCTCGAAGACCGAGGCCTCCGGATCACTTTAGGGCAAGTGTCCAAGGATGATACAACCCCATTGCAACATCACTACTCCCCCTTTCGGGAAAGGTCTTTCTGAACCATACCAAGCTTGTCTCGAAAGTGTTCGAACTTTACCCGAGACAGAGGCTTTGTCAGCGCATCATCATCTAAACCATCTTCATCTACATCTTCAGTATGTGAATATTGAACTATCACCATCTGTATCTCCAGTATGTGAGTACTGAAAGCATCATCAGGTCACCATCATCTGCATCTACAGTATGTAAATACTGAAACATCATCTATATATTTAGTATGGGAATACTGAAATCATCATCATCTATATATTCAGTATAGAAATACTGAATCACCATCATTTGTATCTACAGTATGTAAATACTGAAACATCATCATCTGCATCTTTATCTTGAATGTAGAAATACCATATTTCTATGTGTTATGACGGAACACAGAGTTCTCTGTTATCACAACTCTCGTTATCACATAGAATCAATGTAGTATCCATCTTCAGTTCAAAGAGACCTGATATCAACTTACAAAGCCATATGGCTTCACAACTTAGCTGAGTAATCTTCTATGTATTCTGCTTCAGCCATGCTACGAGAAACACTGGATTGTTTCCTGCTAAACCATGAAATCATAGCAGATCCCAAAAAGCATCTACCTAATGTGCTTTTCCTGTCTGAGATACTTCCAGCCCAATCTGCATCTGTGTAGCCATACAATCTATACTCATGGCTACCATCATAATATAAAACAAATTCTATAGTCCCTTTCAAATATCTCATTACATGTTTTGCAGTTACTAGGTGAACCCGTCTTGGTTGAACAAGATATTGACTTAAGGTGTTCACAGCAAAACAAATGTCTGGTCTGGTATTTGTTAAGTACATCAATGACCCAATGATCTATCTGTAAAGAGTCATATCCACTAACTCTGATGAGTCATCAGCTAACAGCTTCAGGTTGGAGTCCATAGGTGTGGCCATGACTTTGCATTCCAGCATATTGAATCTCTTCAATATCTCTACCACATACTTTCCTTGGTTGAGAAAGTTTTTTTTTTTTTTTTGAACTTTGCCATACTTCCAGACCTAGGAAATAATGCATTAACCCAAGGTCTTTCATCTCAAATTATTCTACTAGTTTCTTCTTGCTTTCCATGACCTGTTTCTCATTTCCTGTCAAGGATAAGTCATCCACATATAATAACAGGATGACAAGTTCATCTTCTACAACCTTGAGATAAAGGTTAGGATCAACTTTACTTTTGGTAAAGCTCATGCTCGACAAGAAACCATCTATTCTTTCATACCAAGCTCAAGGAGATTGTTTAAGACCATATAATGCCTTCTTCAACTTGCATATGTGAGTATGTCTATCTTCAACTTCAAATCCTTGTGGTTGTTCTATGTATACTTCTTCTTTGATCACACCATTTAGAAAAGCTGTTTTCACATCCATCTGGTGTAAGTCCCACTTCATCATGGATGCAAGTGCCATGGTAGCTCTAATTGAAGTATACCATGCTACTGGGGCAAATGTCTCTTCATAATCAATTCCCTCTTTCTGAGAGAAACCTCTAGCCACAAATCTTGCTTTATACTTCTCAATACTTCCGTCAGCTGCATGCTTTATTTTGCATATCCATTTGGAGGATACTATACTCTTTCCTTCTGGTTTGGGAACTGTATCCCAAACATCATTCTAGTATTCTTTCATCATAACATCTTCCATGAGTTTGTCTTGTCGGGTCATCAACATATCCTAGTATTCCGCATTCAACCTTGAAGGTTGGAACCCCCTTTACTCTTGGTAAAGTCTCGATCCAGTAGGAAGTTGTCCATCATGTCGTACCATGTTGAACTTAGATATCTTCTGTAGTCACTCCCCCTGAAGTGGAGTATCATCTTCCCTCTTCATTCTGTACAGGTGGCTCTATGCTTGATATATACTTGTCAATAGAGTATGTCATGTCATAGTCTATTCTTTCTGAGGCAAATCATGAACCTTTGCTTTGTACACTTGTTCTTGCAGATCCATATGGAAGATACTACGTACTTCCCTTTATGTCTCGAAATCATATCGTATACATCATCCCCCATGATCAACTATTATCCTTTGATCATAGCATTCTTTTCTTCATCTTGAGTTATCTCTTATACCCATGGTGGTATTCATCCTTTGAGGTGGATCTACCGCTCTCTGAAGCTCTTTCTTTCGTCATGGTGTCTCTGACCCTGGGAGCTTTAGATTCATGTTTATTGAATTGTCATCACTTGTTCTTCGGAACAAGTCTCATCCTTCTTTTCTTTTAGGAGGTTGTATAGGACCTTTCCTACAATTCAAATGCACTAGTTGCATGGTTAGAACTACAGATGCATAACGACAAATTCTTATGCATCATGCAACTATTTAGCCAATACAACATTCATCCATATCTCACAAAAACTTTCTATATGCCTTCCATCTCTACCATGACATCATTGAGATTGTGCACTAATCCAATATGTCAGCAAATAGGTTTCATTCTAGATAAGTAACAATGGAGATTTGTATAGAACCATGAGCTACTTACCCATCACATGCATGCAAACAACAAATCAACCAAATATAATCAAATGCATAACAAAACAATATCATTAAATGACAATTGAATACTTATCTTTTGTTTGTTTCATGGGTAGACTCCTTCTTGATCATTCTGCTT
>LPNX010391821.1:103584-124871 GCA_001517045.1 Pseudotsuga menziesii
TCGGTGTCCTTAGGGAAGACACTTGTGGTACAAGTTGATCTGTGATTGAATCAACAATGATCTTCTTGGCCTTGATCAAGTTCTTCTTGTGTAAGGCTTTGAGGCTCATCTCCCTCTAGAACTGGAACCTCTCTACTCATGTAGGTGTCCAATTCATTTTCTTTAGAGAGATCAAATACTTCCATGCTTGGAATTTTTCAAATTCACCAAGATTATCATCAAGATGATGTGATAGATCACTTTGAAACGAGAACCTCAAATGCAAATAGTAAAAGATTAGATCTTACCGATTTGAGGTGTCCGTCCTGCTTCCGGAGCTGGCTGATCTAGGGTTTGTCAGAGAAACCCTAATTTTAAAAACTTAGAATATTTTAGATTTGATTGGATAGAAAGATAGATCTCTTCAAATGGAGCTGTCCAATGTACTCCTTTTCTGAAAACAGTGGAGGGAAGCTCTCGGAACAGGAAGCCCTAGTTTTCCAATTTCTTCTGCAGAAATTCCTGTTACTGTTTCTGTGATATCTCCGAAATTACTGCTCCTCTGTATCTAGAATTTTGGACTGAGGTATCCTTGCATGTCCCTGATCCAAAACCATAGGTTTCATCAGAATTGGTTTCACCAATTGGGATTTATGATCATTTTCCCAAGGTGACCTGTTACAGGACTGTTCAGAACAGTGAAGTTGTACGGCATGCCGCATGTCACTGGTTCATCTTCAGGTTCAGAAATTTGGACCACAAAAATTGCAGTCCGTGCTCTTTCTGGAACATCTTCAGGAATTCCATTTGGACCTCTGTAGCCCACGCTACAACAATTCTCCCCAGGTGTCCTGTTTAGGGATGAATTCTGGAAGAGGATGAAACCCTAACTTGGAGGGATAATATCTCCCAGAATATAGCAAATATGAGGCTGAATTTATCTTCGGCGGAATATAGTAAATCAGGATTTTATCTTTGGCCTCTGCAATTTTCAACTCCTGAGCCTTCGCCAATCTCAGGATATAGTGAATGTACCAAAACTTAGTAGTTTTAGTATTTAGGGTTTTTCCAGATCAGGGTCAAACTAGGGTTTGAATTTCCTAGAGTTTCACCCAACCAAATTTCTTGATCCAGGTCTCTAAACTTCAATTTTGATGAGGAGAATAATCCTATGTTGGTCTCACTCAAAAATTCTTCTTTTGTAGAAAGCCCTAATTTTCCGCACCAAAACTGAAAATGCTCGGAATCAAATTCCGCTTCGACAGAAAGATGCACCCTTCAATGGAGAGTCAGTCTAGCCTTCTTTTGCTGATCGATCATGGATAGAGACCCAAAAAATAAGAATCCCTAGATTCTTTATCTGCACAATGTCTTCTTTCAGGGTGGCTCTGATACCATGTTAACTTTTCATATGCTTAGCTAAGACATTAGTACTTCATTTCATTTTCATAACAAAAGCATATAAACAGGATCACTAAAAGATAGACAAGCACAACCATACAAAAGGAACACAAAGATTTATCCTGAGAAAAACCTAAAGGGAAAAACCCAACAAAATCTTCCTCAATATAGATGCCCCAAAAAGATAAAAGATAAAAGATAAAACCAGCAAGGAGATCAAAGCCTGATCCTCCTCCTTCTCCAGCTACTTCTCTTCTCCACTAATGCTCTACACGAGTGAGAGTGTGTGCTCAAATGAGGAGAGCTACACCTCTATTTATCTTCATCTGTTCACTTCAATTAACTCATCCGACATGTAGGCTCGAGTTAATCATGTAGGCTCGAGTTACACATGTAGGCTCAAGTAACCACACTGGGGTGCTAATGACCCACCTTTACAATTAGAGGGGACAACCTCATGACTCTTATTAGTTCTTCCGATTAGAAGCATTGGGGTACAAGATAATACAAGTGGTTCTCCCAGTAGGACCATCGGGGACCACAAAAGATACATTTAGAATATTATTCGAACTTACAATATCTCAACATGCTGCAAAGCATATTTTGAGGTACCTAAGGGGTACAATTGATTATGGGATCAAGTATGAGGAGAGTCAGAAGATTAACTTGGAGGGTTATGTTGATTTATATTGGGAAGGCAGTGCCATTGATAGGAAGAGCACTTCCGAGTGTTGCTTCAGTATGGGATCAGGTGTGATCTCTTCATTTAGCAGGAAGCAATCCAGTGTGGCACTGAGTACAGTTGAAGCAGAGTATGTCGTAGCTTGTTCAGCTAGCTGTGAGGCAGTATGGATAAGGAAGCTACTGTCTGATTTATTTGATCTCCAGTTGGATGCTACTTGTATATATTGAGAAAACCAGAGTTGTGTGAAGTTGTTGGAGAACCTGGTGTTCCATGACAAGTCGAAGCATATAGAGATCAAATATCACTATATTAGGGATATGGTGCAGAGAGGAGCAGTGAAGCTCCAGTATGTTGTGACGAACGAATAGATATTTGATGTGTTGACAAAGCCATTAGCCAGAGTGAATTTTGAGTACTTCAGGGAGAAGCTTGGTGTTCTGCAGATCGAGGTTCCTTCCAAGGGGAAGTGATGAGTCTGTGAGCCATTCTGACATGGTGAGAGGATTGGTTCCTTCAATGGTCAGATGTAAGGGCTGAGCCATTCTATCATGGTGAGAGGATTGGTTCCTTCCATGTCAGATATGAGTGTTGAGCCATTCTGATATGATTGTAGGATTGGTTCCTACATGATCAGATATAAGGGTTGTTTCCATTCTTTGAATGGAGGTGCCTGGTCAATTACCAGGAATACTCAATCTAGGACTCAGGGCCTTAATGATATGACTGTGAGATATAATATTACATGATTAGATGTGAGTGCATGAACATTATGATGTGATTGAGGGATTGGTTCCCACTTGATCAGATATAAGGGTTGATGCCATTCTCTAGGAGAATGGAGGCACCTGGTCAGTTACCAAGAAATCTCAGTCTGGGACTGAGGGCCATTCCAATATGACTGTGGGATGTGTTCTCACATGATCAGATATGAGTGTTGGGCCATTCTGACGAGTCAAGGTTAGATGTAAGGGCTGGGCCATTCTGACGAGTCAAGGTCAGATGTAAGGGCTGGGCCATTCTGACATGGTGAGAGGATGAAGTTCCTTCCATGGTTAGATGTAAGGGCTAGGCCATTCTGACATGGTGAGGGGATTAAGTTCCTCTCATGGTCAAATGTGAGTGCTAGGCATGCCTTTTTGACGAGTCAAGGTTATATGTAAGTGCTGGATGGGCCATTTTGGCTTAGGGTTAGATATAAGCGCTGAAGAATACCTACATGGAGGCTAGGCCTACACCCAGCATGAAAAAGGGCTGGCTCTGTAGAACTTCCTATGATGAGAAGAATCATGAGATAACACCCGTGATGATACAGTAGTGATGATCCAGATCAAGTGATGATCCAAATCCAGTGATGATGCTCCAGTGATGATCTAGATCGAGTGATGATCTAGATCCAGTGATGATCCAGATCGAGTGATGATCCAAATCTAAAGATGAAGATGACTTGAAGATGAAGATAACTTAAAGATGAAGATGACTTGAAGATGAAGATGATGAGGACCCGAGGATGATACAGATGATACAGAGAAGAAGACTTGTGCTGATAAATTGTGTCGAGAGAATACCTTCCTAGTTAAGAGGGAGTGTTGATGTAATTGTAACTTCAGAATGTATTCACTTATGTATCTTATGTATTGTACCCCGATGTTTATTCCGGGAAGTGTTTGTAATGTAATTGAGTCATGTCATGCCCTGATGTTCCAATTGGGAGTTTCTATAATGTAAACAAGTCATGTCAAGTAATTGTGGGTATCCCTCCTATTGGTCAAGGGTTAAAGTCCTCACAGTTCCAGGCAATAGGGTTACTAGACTCTCCTAGAGAAGTCAACCCTAGTAGGTTATTGTCAAGTCGAGAATTAGTATAAATAGAGAGTGATCCTCTCTATTTATCACACACTCAATCACACTCAGTTGTAGCACATAGCTGAGGAAGAAGAAGACACTGGGACTAGGAAGAAAGAGGCTAATGATGTCGGGAGATCATCTTACTATTTTGGGGTTTTACTTTTGGTGTTGATTCTATCTCTGAGGAAGTTGCGGGGTTTTCTCCATTTATGTTTTCCTTGAGGAAAAACATTGTGTTCATTGTCTCTTGTGTTTGATTGCTGTGCTTGTTATTCTCTCAGTTAAAAGATCCTAATATAATGCTAGCTTAATGTTAAAAATTTAACAGTTAATGGAAAAAAGGTGAAGGAGAAAGTATTTGTTTATATTACATGTTTAGTCACAACAATTTAAATACTTCGTTGAGAAAATGTAAGTTCTTAGCTAGTTAGTCCTCTCCAGGGACATGTTATGTGTATACTCAATCAAAGCAATGTAATTTCTCCCTAGAGTGAAGGTAAGCACTCGTCTAATAACCTCTCGACAAGAACTTCACTATCTTATGTTTTTAATTCAAGTAAGAGAAACAAATTTCTAGTTGTTTTGGGTACATTACAAGAATTGATGGAAAGACCTATATTTAAAGGAGTGGAAAATGGAATTGATCCTAAGGAATGGTTAAGGTTTGTGAATAAAAAATTTAAAAAAAATTATGTAAAAAGTATTTATTTTGATGGTGAATCTCTTAAGTGGTTGAGTAATCATGGTATAAATACTCAAGCATGTGACACATGGTAAATATTTGAAGAACTCTTCTAAAAAAGATGGATCGAGGACTCAAAAATGGAAGAGATGAATGAAACAAAAAAAAAATGAAAGAATAAAAATATTAACTCAAGTAGAATTGTGAGGAGTTGTCCAATATGTAAGCTCAATCAAGCACCCATCAAGGAGTTTCAGAAATTGGACAAAGAAAGAAATAGGAAAGGAAAGTGGGAAAATGACGAGTCAATGGAGGAATTCAAAAATAATGATGAAGAAATATGTATATTACTAAACCATACTAAAAAAATAATGGATGAGGTCAATATATTTAAAGAAGAAAAGAAGCATGGTCAAAAGGAAAAACAAAACTAGATCTTTGATGAAGCACTACCAAAATACTTGAAAAGGAAATCTCCAAGAAGGTTTAAGAAGTCATAAATAATGAGGATGTAAAGTCAGAAATGCAATCTAGATTTAAGAATGATGTAAGAATTTGATGAATGGCATCACATGACAACTATGAAAGAAGGAATACAAGCTCAAAGAAGGTCACCCTGAAATGAAATAGAAGAAGAAGTTGAGCACTAACTTGAGCATGTACGTGTCTAATATGATGGTATTATTTCAATTGCGAGAGTAATCAAATACCAAGAACAAATGATAGAGGATGTCATTGTATTTGAAAAAAATATTGATTATAGGAATGCCAAAAATAAAGGGAAACCATCAAAGGTGAAACCATATCGATACCCTCATTACCAAGAAAATTTCCTCAAAAAATATCTACATCGACACTGCCAAAAAAGAAACAAGAAGATTGAGAAGGATCAAATTTTGATGGATGGGTCATCATCAAGTACAACAATAAAGTAGGAATATAATAAAATTCGATTACTTGGTTTCACAACAGGTAAATCCCTTAGCTACACAAATTTGAGTACACATTTGTTTTGAAGGGTACTGTGCTATGAACCAAAGGGGGACCCCAAGGGGGTTATATACGAGGTTAAATGAATTTTTAATTAAGTAAATGTATATGTAAAAGTTGCCAATTTAACAAAGGGCCTACACGTGCAATGAGTGAAAAGGCATATAAAGAGATCATGTAGTCATTGTTAATGAGAATGCGGAATTGGATAAAGGAATGTATTGAGATATTTGTAGGAGGTTTTTCTATTCTTTAAGTAGTTATTAGATAAATCATGTCTCCTATCCATTTTGGATTTGTCTTCACATTTACATTTATTATACATGGTTCATACTCTACTATGTAATGTTACATAACACTCTCATGAGCTCCATGGTGAAATAGGGCATTCAACAATTCCTAAAATGCAGCAGGTCAAAATAATTTCTCATCTTTGTGGAACTAATATGGTTGAAGAAGAAAATATCTTTCTCTTAGAATGTCACTTGTACACCCACATTAGGTTGGAATTTCAAAATATTTCTTACAATAACGACCTTCCTAATCTTCAATTCATCAAAACTATGATGATATGGGAATGCTCATCTTAAAGTTTTTTGAACATGAAAATAAAATTCTAAATTAAAACTAGTGATTCCTTACATTTTTAAAGGTTTGATAGAACAAACTTGGTGTCACTAGATGTTAATAACCATCATCATCATCATCTTTTTTAATTAACACAATTGATTTAATTTATGTAATGATTAATATTCACAATCCCAAAAGGAAATCATCAAAGGAAACCATTGATGAGGATGATGAGTTTTTGAACAATGGGAAATTCCATCATCTCATAGTTCTAACCGACAAACGATTTGAGATGTTTTAATTTATAAAATTTCTGGAGTGGAGATTGAGGATTGATTTTTTCATATTTTTAATAAATTCTTAATTTGGTATAATATTTTTTCTTGGTGTGATATACCTTCTTGGTCATACGAAAGGACTAGGGAGATAGTAAAAATCATCACTATTAGTGATTGATTAGCTCATGGCATTTAAATTCCTTTAGTTGTATTGGCCTGCCTTTCTCTTACAAATAGTTTATTTTATTTTATTTATAATATAGAAATTAAAGGAAGCACGAACTGTGCTACCATGTTGGACAGTTTGATTTCCGAAATTAAACAACGATGAAGGAGTAGCCTAAATCAATGAGTTGATATTTAAAGGAAGCGTAACATTTAGAATTTTTCATTCAACCTTTAACATAGTAAATAAAACTATATAGAATTAACTTTAAACTCTTTGGCATTTAATTAATGATTATTGAACTTCATTATTTCCAAAAATTTAGGATGTCAATTTAAAAATAAATGTTGCTAAATCAAGGATGGACAACATTTATTTTAAGTTGTCCTATGCTTAATAATATAATACTATTTGTTTTTTGGAATTTCATAGCTTAACTATTTTTCAAACATAAAAATGAATTTCTACTTTTTATATAACATAACAAGAGTTTCTTGCAGCTTAGTCCTTGCCTTGATTGCCCAGAGAGAAAACCATTTATTTGATCTAAGAAACTAAAATAAATTAATTTAATAAAATATATAAAAGTCAACATTAATTCTAAAAATGAATAATAATTTAAAATTCAATTTATCATTGTTTTAATATAATGTATAACATACAATATATTAGTCATTTTATAGGAAAATGAAATTATTAGTTTTTTTGGTAAGCAAGCACCCATGGGAGGATTTGAAATCGTGACCTTCCATTTACAATTTCTCATCTCAATTACTCATTACGAATTTCTCTAACCCCCGGGCCAAAATGTAAAACATTTGACTAATAGTGAAAGACAATATTTGTTTAAAACTTGTATTCATAAGTAAAACCAAAATTAGGCACACCATCTCAGAAATCAACATCTTAATAGTATGAAACAAATATATTATACTTTTTTCCACATAGAGAAAAGCAATAACTTGTTGTTCATAGTATGAGTCAAATTTACATTATCAAAGTTCATCAAAATTTTCAAGCACAGTCCATAGCATAACTGATACATACTACAAAAAAGTTTAAATTGGGTCACCAAAATCACCTTTTTTACTACTTGAACAATCAAACTTGTTCTATCCTATAACTTATATCATAATCAATCCTTAAAAAAAGACCTCCCAGCAGACAATCATAAATATAAATTTTACTTCCTTATCCTACAAATTAGTTGTTCACAATAGGGTACATATTTTCAACCTGCCGAAGAAGATGAAAAAGCAGATCTCATACAAGAACCACAACCCCAAGGAACAAACTGGTAACACAATTATAATTGCCACTATCCAACATCTCATGTTCCTCAAAAAATTTAAAATAAATCATGCCTTTATACATATTCAAATCCTTTTTAGCAAGGTTGTCTGCAACAAAATTGAACTGCCTGTAGATATATATCATCCAACGTCCCGCGTTCCTCAAAAAATTCAAAATAAATCATTCCTTACTCACAACCTTTTTAGAAAGGATGTTTGCAACATAATTGAAACAAATGTGCTTTATTTCTACATAAATTCACAATCCCTTTTACCCATTTTACAAATATTTTAAATATTTTAAGGCTTCAAAATCTACTCTAGAAAAAGAAGAAGAAGAAGCAAGATTAAAAAGATGAAGCCTATAAATATATTGGGAAGGACAAATTCCAATTAAGATGAAGGTGTAGGATTGTTGAAAAGCACATGACAATAGTAAATGAAGGTTTGTCCACTTAATAATTACATGCATCATTGCTGCTACACTTCATGGTGGAGTTCTGAGCTCACAGTGAAAAATGACAATTGAGAATGCAAGCCTTTGTTGCAACAACAAATGAGAAGCCCAAGGATTCATTTGATATGCAATAATGCTTTGAAAATTTAATGGCCTAGCAAATTTCAGGGCAATCCCTAAGTTTACACTCTTTATCATGAACCTTCTGATAAAGAGGGAATACCCTCCACAACTCGAACAAGCTTCGTTACCACGATGTTATCATGTAACAATTATAATTCATGAATTATATGTTTTTAATTCTCTGTAGTCAAAGATATTAACAAATGGATTTCCACTCTCTTGTGTAGTCTCTTCCAATATCCTGCCCATGACAATCAAGGTTCAAGTTCTTAAATGGTGCATGGAGTTTACTACATTTGAGTAGAAGGATACTCGTTGTTGGCGTTTCTCCCTTTGACACAAGTTCAATCCCTAGTTTGTCCATCAACAAATCCTAAAATATCGACCCGACAGAGCAAGGCTCAGTGGGCAGCAACTGTAGTCTCATCCGAGATATCTCTTATGGGTAACTGCCACAACCATGTTTCTATAGTTGTGTGGGGATTTCCTCTTCTTTGGTACCTTTATATATTACTCGATCAAAGTATTAATTTGTCAGTGGTCTAGGAACTGAAAACACAGTCTCACAAAGAATATAGACAAATATGCATAAAATTGGCAAAATGGTGTTGCAATGGAATTAGAAGCTCTGTATAATCAATGAATAATACAATACAATGATCATGCAAGATGCATGAATTCCAAGACAATTCGAATTCCCAAGAAGGTCATTCGAATTGAATGAATGTGTGTAGCTTAACTGACTATAAGCCACAGTAAACACACTAGTTAACCAATTCATCAAGCGTCGATTGACTCAATTGAGTCCTAACTGAAGTCAGAGTGCAATGAATGACTGAGTCTAACTGAAAGTAGCTCAGACACATGTCACTGGATGCAAACCAACAAGAGGTAGCACATCAATAACTCCAATGAACCTCGATGAGGTTAACTGAAGTCAAACTGGCCATCAGAGGTGGTTGGAGGCGCCCCTATTGACTCCAATTCATTAAATATTAATAATATAATCAATATAATGAAAGGAGGTGCCTTCACCACTCTGCTTAACTGATTGTAACCATCAGTTAGCAATTAGGTGCATTTATGACACTTAGATCACCCATGGAGTGCTCCAGTTTGCCTCCCCGAATGAAGGAGAAGGCTTAGTTGGCCTCCTTGACTGAAGGTAGGCATGGGTGTGCTCATGCTAATGTCATACAGTGCTCCTCTGATTCCAATTAAGTCAATAAAACTTAGGATAGTGGTTTAACAAGGTCAAATTGACCAAATTAAGTGTGCATGGTGGGTAAATTTCTCCAACACCTCCCCTTAAGCTATACTTAGAGGAGTAGAAACATAAAGTGCATGAAATGCTAAGGCCCCGACAACTAAGGCCATAGGTCACCCTGTATAATAATGAAACTCAAACAATGCTCAAAATTAAATCTAAGTGAGGAAAAGAGGGAAAACCCACCCTCAGAAAACTGAAAGTAGTCTGATCACCCTGATGAACTCACCCCCAACATTGAATGGAGGTAAGTGAACTTATTTTCTGAAAAGCTCTTGGTGAAGATGTCTGCAATTTGCTCATCAGTCGGGCAGTATTGCAGAATGATGGTCCTGTCATGCACTAACTCTTTGATGTAGTGCATGTGTATCTTTACATGCTTGGTCCTTTTCCTGGTAGCTGGATCTATGGATATCTTAATAGAACTTTGATTGTCACAAAAGAGGACAGTGGAAAAATTACTACCAAGATCAAACTCTAAAAGAATTCCTTGCAACCAAACAACTTGGATTCAAGCATTCACCGCTCCTTGGTACTCGGCCTCTGCTGAAGACAATGCTATGGAGGCCTGATTTTTGCTAGACCAGAAAATGGGGCCACCACCAAACATGAATACATATCCAGAAGTAGACTTCCGATCAATAGAATCACCCGCCCAATCGGAATCTGTGTAACCAACCAGCTCTAGCTCGGAGTCTGCAGCATAGTGAATGCCACAGGTCCTGGTTCCCTGAATATACTGGAGGATCCTATTGGCTGCCTTCCAATGAAGATCATGAGGCTATTGCATGTATATTTACACAACATTCACAGCATAACAGATATCAGGCTGAGAATGAGTCAAGCAGAGCAAGCTACCTATCAACTATCGATAAATAGTGCAGTCCATGGGAGGTGTGCTTTTTCCTTCTTTAAGGCTGATCCCTGAAAGGAAAGGGAATGGATAAGCCTTACATTCAGCCATGTTAAACTTGAGTAACAGGTCTGATATGTATTTTGACTGAGTGACCATTATCCCATCAGAAATTTGCTCAATTTCGAGCCCAAGAAATTGCTTTAAGAGCCCCAAATCGCTCATTTCAAATGCATCGTGGAGAGCAGTTTTGATGACTAAAATAGAAGTAACTGTGCTAACTGTAATCAATAATTCATCAAAATATAATACAATAATAATAAAATTACCATTAGACTACTATATATACATATTTGGGTCTGATTTACACCTTTGGAATTTTTGCGAGAGAAGGAAGGCATCCATCTTGGAATACCACTCTCTTGGGGCCTGTTTTAACCTGTATAGTGACTTCTTTAGCTTGCAAACCAAATATGGATCAGAAATTTAGCCCTCAGGCTGCTTCATGTATATCTCCTCATGAATATCTCCATGCATAAAGGAAGAATTAACATCCATATGATGCACTTCCCAGTGCTTAGATGCTGAAATTGCCAAAACTAGGCGGATGGAGTCCATTTTTGCAACCGGTGCAAAAGTCTCATGGTAGTCCACACCTTGGACCTGGGAGAAACCTTTTTCCACCAAAATTGCCTTATATTTTCAGGTGCTTCCATCAGCAGCAACCTTATTCCAAAACACCCACTTGCATTGAACCAATTTCCTCCCTGGAGGAAGAGAAACTAGCTCCCAGGTAGTGTTTTTCTGAAGAGAATTCATCTCTTCATCCATGGCAACTTGCCATCTCGAATCCTTTCGAGCATGGTAGTAAGACTTAGGTTCTAAAATTATCATCAAATAACAAGATTTAGACAGCAAATAATCAGGACAAGAGAGCGCAATACCTGCTCTTTGGAAATCAGACCGGGTTCTCCTTGGATCATCCGGATTTCCAATGTTATCTCCTGCGGAGGAGAGTGTCTGTAGGGACCAAGTTGGGAGATGATTTTGTACTTCAGGTTCTGATTAAGCATCTGATGTTTGATGTACACTGATATTATAAATCAGAGGATACAAATCAGGGTCATCACCCCCAATTACATCATCCAAATATTCAGTAGAATAGGAAGGAAATTCAACAGTTTTCTCCTTCACTAGTTCAACCTCCTGAAGAGGCTCATCGAACTTGACACTCCTTTCAATGATGATATATTTTGTTTTTATATCCAGCAGCTTGAAACCTTTAGATTCATTAGGATATTTGACAAACAAACATTCGATGCTTTGCGGTTGCAAAGCCCTCCTTTTATCAAGCGGAATTCGGGCCCATGCAGTGGAACCAAACACCCTCAGATTCAACACATCCGGCTTGTGTATGCAATATGCTTAGAAAGGGGTCTTCCATTTCATAGATGAGTGTGGGACTCTATTCTGAATATATGCTACATCATGCATGGCTTCCGCCACAAATTTACAGCCAAATTCTTTGATTCCAACATACAAGTGGTCATCTCCTTGAGAGACCGATTCTTCCTCTCCGCTACACTATTCTGCTGGGGAGTGTAGGGGATTGAATGTTGGATCTGAATCCACTTTTGGAACATATATGTAGTAACTCATTACAGACATACTCCATGCCATTATCAGATCTCAAAATCTTGATCTTTTTTCTAGATTCATTCTCAATCAAGGCCTTCAATTCAATGAATTTTTCCAAAACTTTCGACTTCTTTTTGATAAAAAAGACCCATGTGTATCTCGAAAAGTCATCAATGAAAGTCAGAACATACCTTGATCAATTCATGGATGTGATAGGCATGGGACCACTAATATCAGAATGTATCAGTCCCAAGATGCATGATGCTCGGCTTGCCTTCCCTCGATCGAACTTATGATCAGGGTGCTTTCCAACAACACAACCCTTGCAAATTCTAGTGGTATCTTTGATGATCAGGAGGCCTTCAACCATAGAATTATTCTGCAATTGCTTCAAGTATTTGAATTTCAGGTGGCTGAACCTCTCATACCACAGTATACTAACTTCATTTCCATGAGTCAGCAATGCGGTGGGATTTGCATCCACCACAAAATAGGAGAACTCGTAGGATTTTGCATGATGGTTTGCAAGGCCTTTTGCTACAAGTTTTCCGGATGCAAGTTTTGTGATCTCTACATCATCCGGTCTAAAGGAGACTCTCTTAGGCACTCCCACATATGTCATTTGATAAACACTTAGGAGGATTGACGCAAGAGATGGTACATACATATCATTGTAAAAATAACCATGCTCAAGATCTAGAGTACCTTGTCCTTTGGATATGATTGTGGAGTCATCTCCCATGTGGATGGGAATGGATTTTCCGGCCTCCAAAGATGAGAAGGAGTCTCTTTCAGCCATCATGTGGTTCGAAGCTCCAGAATCTATCAAGAGTGCTTTGGCCTTCGAAGTGCTTTCCATGAGGACATGACCTTTTTCGTGCTGTGGTTCTTGATCTTGCTGATCTCTCCTTCGAAAGATTTCTGGAAGATTGATGTGATTTCTCTCAAGGAGAAAAGTAGCTTCATCAAGTTTCTTTTTCATGCAGGCATGTTCAGGGTGGAATCCCTTCCTGCAGTATGAACATTTGAATTTTTCCTTTCCATGATGCCCTTTGCCTTTGTTCTTGTTTGAGCTAGAAGACTCTTCATGCTGCTGGTTTTCAACTTTAGGCTTAGAAGATTCAAATTTGGTTTTTGGGTTCTTCTGCTGCTTTCCTTTACCCTTTAGATCTTTGTGCCTTGAGACATGGAGGGCTTGATCATGGGAGGATCTGATGATCCCCATTTGGACAAGCTTATCATGTTCACTTGTTAGGGACTCAATGAAGGCACTGAGAGAAGGCATATTCCATCCAGGGGTTGTGAGATTCCCCACACAGAATGTAGATACAAACACCGAATAATCAGCTCCAAGTTTGGAGAGAATGGTGAGAATGAGCTGATCATCCTCCTTCTCCACCTTACACTGCTTCAACAGTAAGACAATGTGCTTGAACTTTGTGAAAAAATAATTCAAGGTCTCGAAATTGGAAGGTTGGAGAGACATCAACTCATTTTCAAGCTGGTATACTCTCAAATCATCATGCTTTCCATACAGGGTTTCTTATTTGTCCCAAATTTACTTTAAAGTCTTCAATCCCAAGAGATGGAAAAGAAGATCTCGGGAAACATAGAGGCACAAGAATCCAAATGCTTCACCTTTCTTATTCAAGAATCTAGATTTGTCTGTCATAGAAGAAGGCTCTTATTCAGTGTCCATAGTGACCCTATAGAGTCCTTTGGCACGTAGCTGGATCTCCATGTCTCCTTTCCATGAATGGAAATTGAACGAAGTCAAGAGTTATACGGAAGAAGCCATTTCAAACCGCTGGAGTGAATGCTTTTACCTGTTAAAACTTGCAAATCACAACAAAAGGGGAACTGTTAGGTCAAACAACCTACACATTTTAGGATTTCATCACACCCAACATAGTTAATCAAGAAAGCTTGACCAACAATTCCTTAACTTGAGGTATTAAGTGGTAAGCCTTAGCTTCTAGTGCAGTGCTGGATTTTTGAGCTTTTGCTCAATTTTTCATGCAAGATCTGTCAAAAACCTTGTTTTTGAGAGATATGAGCTTCGTCTCTCCGTGAGCTTTGAATCCCATATTAATTTGTCACAGTGTTCTAGGAACTGAAAACACAGTATCACAAAGAATACAGACAAATATGCATAAAATTGGCAAAATGGTGCTGCAATGGAAGTAGCAGCTTTGTATAATCAATGAATAATGAATAATACAATACAATGATCATGCAAGATGCATGAATGCGAAGACAATTCAAATTCCCAAGGAGGTCATTCGAATTGAATGAATGGGTGTAGCTTAACTGACTGTAAGCCATAGTAAACACACTAGTTAACCAACTCATCAAGTGCCGATTGACTCAACTGAGTCCTAACTGAAGTCAGAGTGCAATGAATGACTGAGTCTAACTGAAAGTAGCTCAGACACATTTCATTGCATGCCAACCAACAATAGGGAGCGCATCAATAACTCCAATGAACCCCGATGAGGTTAACTGAAGTCAAACTAGCCATCAGAGGTGGTTGGAGGCGCCCATGTTGACTCCAGTTCATTAAATATTAATAAAATAATCAATATAATGAAAGGAGGCACCTTCACCACTCATGTTAACTAATTGTAACCATCAGTTAGCGATTAGGTGCATTTATGACACTCAGATCACCAACGGAGTGCTCTAGTTTGCCTCCCCGAATGAAGGAGAAGGCTTAGTTGGCCTACTTGACTGAAGGTAGGAGTGGGTGTGCTCATGCTGATGTCATACAGTGCTCCTCTGATGCCAATTAAGTCAATAAAACTTAGGATAGTGGTTTAAAAAGGTCAAATTGACCAAATTAAGTGTGCATGGTGGGTAAATGTCTCCAACATGAAGAAAGTGGTTATGTTACTTATCTTATTTCATATATTCAAGATATGACTCTATTTGTTCGTCGACAGAGATAATAACAATTAATATTATTCCTTATCAATGATTCCAACTAGAAAAAATGCGACAAATGAATATAAAGACTCATTCATAAGAAAATACACATACATTCATTCACAACATGCATTCATTTGACATAGACACATTCATCAAATATACACATAGACAACATTTAACGTGGAAACCCATCCGGAAAAGAACCACAAAGGCACTCTTCATTTGGAATGAGAAATATATGGCACCTTTCGTCTAAGCACTCAACTTACAGACTCTATTCTAGATATTCCTCTACAATATATACAAACTTTCCTCTCCTCTCACACTCTCTAGTATCATATATGTGAAGTTTTCCTCTCCTTCACTCTACTATCGATCCACACACAACTTGGATAGACTCACTCTTCTCTAAAATTCTATGACTCTTTGACTCTACAAACAGACACATATAACCTAGGAAGTAAGAAACCAACCGACTGACTAGGAAGTAACCTGCACACAGCTTGGGTTCTTCCTTTTATAGACTCTTACATGCTGTAATCAACCAACTTCATTTTGTTATCCGATATGCTGTCATTCCTATTCTCATATTTTTTCATTACAACTATTAGTAGGCACTATCATCCCAAAATAAAAATATGCTTTGTGTCTCAAAGCATGCATGACTCTATAATAATATTCAAGTATCTTTTAAAATATAGAGATAACTGGAGAATGTCATTGAGTTTCAGATGAGAGGGTTATGGCACGATGGGATCGACGAGCGAGGGAGAGACGCGCAACAAAGGATGGCTAGTGTTTGCGGAGTGGGTGATTTAGGTGGGGGCCATATTCCACCGATGTTGCACATGGATACGACGCAACCCAGGTGATGCAGGAGCATCGAGTCAAAGTGATTTGTTTTCTGATTGAGCAGAAGATGCTATTTTTCCGCTCCCATGTAATTTTTCTAGAAGATAGGTTTAGTTGTTAATTACTTGAATTTGGTTTTGTAATAAATTGTTAGTTGTAGATTTCTTTTCTTAGAGGTTTAGATCTTGCTATTCGGAGCCGACAGGTTGATAGAACTCTATATTAAGTTGTTAATGTAATAATCATATAGGAGATAGGATATGAGATGATTTGAGAGAGTGAGCAGTGAGTGTGTAATGTAGTATGCAATGGTTAATGAAATGGAGAAAGAAATTGCAGTTTCTATATAAATATTTGTAAATGTTTTGTTTTTCTTTTCAATAACCAGAAGTATGCATAATTTCTCTGTATATATTCATATAAATACTTAGAGAATTTGTGAAGATGGGGATGTATTCACGCGACTGCAATAGAGAGGAAATTGATCATTCCACACATCAATTTACCTGTAATAGTCTGAGTTAGAAATTTTTGATTAAGACAAATTAACGACTGTGGATGAATTCTGCAAGAGAAAGTTGTAGGGAAAATAACCAATCCACAAAGATAAGGTGAATATCCGCACTTGATCTCAGATCAAATGATAAAGAAGAATACACAGAGATCAATGGTTAAGGATGAGTTTTGCAATGTGAAGTTGCAAGCTGGTTAAAGCTACAGAAAGTTGAATTCAGGAAGAAAAGTTGCGGGAGAAAAATTGCACAAGCCCATATTTGAAAAAGTGGGAAGGAGGATCCACAATCCACAATCCACAATCTGATTGAGGGAAGGAATGTTGCGGCCACAATCCAGATTGAAATCCCGCAATCCACAATCCGCAATTGTGGAAAGAATGTTGCAGAAGTGCAATTGTAGAAAAGAAATTGTAGATGAGAGAGTTGCGAATGAGAGAGAGTTGCAGAACCAAAACTGTGAAAACATATTTGTGGAAATCTGTACTATGAAAACAACATTCCGGGATTGAGCTTGTGGGGGAAGACTTAATCAATGAAGTTTTCTAATTAGGATCAATTTTAGGTTTTCTAGCTCTTACCTGAAATCAATTTTGGTATCAAAGCATATCAAAGCCTGTAGAAGGATGATACTGAGACGAGGATGAGCACATGGAGTTCATGCAGGAGATGGTCGAGGAAGACAAGCTGCAGAGATAGACACACAGAGGAAATTAATACAACTCCAAGCTAGGATGGAAGCTATGGAGAGAAGAAATTCAGAGAGTATAGTTACCAACAATGAAGAACAATCCTCTAAAGAAGAGAAAGAGGCGATAGATGATGAAGTAAAAGTATTGAAGATGTTGGTGAAAGCTAGTACCAGGCCTAAAGTTGAAGTTCCCATGTATGAAGGTAATTTGAATGTTGAAGAAGTCATGGACTGGATCAATGCTTTAAACAAGTACTTTGAATTTGAATAAATTGAAGATAAAAATAAGGCGAAATATCTCGCTACCAGACTGAAAGGAAATGCAGCCATATGGTGGGATGAAATTTAGATCCATAGAGAAAGAAGAGGTAATTCCAAAATCAAAACCTGGGATAAAATGTTAGATAAAATTAAAAGTCAATGTATTCCTAAGGATTATCAGTTGACTCTCATCAGAAAATTACATAATATTAGACATAAATGTATGACTATAAAAGAATATACATAAGATTTCTTTAAGATGAGTATTAGAGCTGGACAAACACAAGGGGACATAGAAAGAGTGGTCAGATATATAAATGGGATGAGATTTGAGATACAAGATGAAATTAGTTTGCTGAATTTGAAGACTGTCAAAGATGCTTTTTCAGGAAGCCTCCAGGGTAGAAGAGAATCTACTAAGAAGACAAAACCAAAAGAATTGAGGGAGGGTTCAGCCAGAGGATTTACAAACAGAGGAGGTAAGTTTCATACGTCTAAGGATGAGGAAGAAGGATCTAGTAGCCGCACACCCGAAAGAGGAGGATTCAGGGGAGGTAGGTTTAATGGTAGAGGAAGAGGCAGAAATAGAGAAGTGAAATGCTATACATGTGGAGAAATTGGACACATGTCATGGGAGTGCCCAAAGAATGAAACTACAACTTAGAGGAATGCATACATTGTTGAGGCTCATGCGGAGTCCAATGAGGAAGAAAATAAAGATAATCCTCCTGAGGAAGGAGAGTCTCTTATGATGAAGAGAGTTTTGGTAAAGACAAAGAAGAAAGTGCATGAACCAGCCCAGAGGAAGATTCTTTTTAGGACTAAGTGAAAGTCACAACATAAGTGTTGTAAGATGATTATTGATAGTGGCAGCATAGATAATTTGGTCTCCACTAAGATGGTAGAGAAGGTTGGATTGAAGAGGATGAAACATCCCACTCCTTACAAAGTGTCCTGGTTGCGGAAAGGACATCAAATCTTGGTGAATGAGCAGTGCAATGTGGAGTTTCAAATTGGTACTTATAAATATGTGGTATTATGTGATATAATTCCTATGGATGTATGTCATATACTCGTAGGGAGGCCATGACAATATGACAAAAAAATTTGTTCATGATGGAAGAAAAAACACTTATTCTCTGGAAAAGGATGGAAGGAGACATACATTGTCACCTTTGTAAGATGAAGTAGTCCAAGAAGGTTCACGATCCAATATTTTGTTGATGACTGGGAAAGAACTGTTGTAAGAAGTCAAGAGAAGAAGAACTGCATTTTTCCCTTGTTGGTAAACCAAAGGTAAATTTAACTTCTACAAATTTAGATGCTTTGCCTACTGAAGTTAAAATTTTGCTAGATGATTATGCTGATATTATTGTGGATGAGTTGCCAAATTATTTACCTCCTATGATAAGTATTAGTCATCACATTGAATTGATACATGGTGCGAGTTTACCTAATAAGGCAGCTTACAGGCTGACTCCTCAAGATAATGAAGAGATCAAATAATAGATACACGATTTATTGGACAAAGGTTTGGTGAAATAAAGTTTGAGTCCTTGTGCAGTACCCACTGTTCTTAGCGCAAAGAAATATGGTGGATGGCATATGTGCACTGACTCCTGAGCAATTAATAAGATCACTATCAGGTACATATTTCCCTTACCCTGCATTGATGATTTGATGGATTGTCTGAGTGGTTAAAAGTATTTTTCAAAGACAGATTTGAAAAGTGGTTATCATCAAATAAGGATAAGAGAGGGGGATGAATGGAAGACTTCATTCAAGACTAACAATGGACTGTATGAGTGGTTAGTAATTCCATTTTGGATTACTAATTCACCTAGCACTTTTATGAGATTGATGAATGAGGTCTTGAAAGAATACACTGGAAAATTTGTGATAGTGTATCTGGATGATATTTTGATTTTTAGTTAGAATAAAGAAGAACATTTGAGACATCTTAAATTGGCGTTGGAAACCCTGCAGAAGGAGAAGTTGCTGATTAATTTGAAAAAATGTAGTTTCCTCAAGAAATAATTGATTTATTTGGGATTCGTGGTTTCAGAAGAAGGGTTAAAAATGGATCCAAAGAGGGTGAAAGCAATTTTGAATTGGATGACTCCAAGGAATGCGTACGAGGTAGTAATTTTTCATGATCTTGCAAGTTTTTATAAAAAATTCATCAGGAATTTTAGTCAAATTTGTGCACCTATAATAGACACCTTCAGGGGAAGTAGAAAACCTTTCAAGTGGACATAAGCAATTGAAAAAAATTTCAATTTGTTGAAGAAGAAGATTACTAAGAAGTCTATTCTGGCTTTGCCAAGTTTTGACAAAGATTTTCAAGTAGAGACAGATGCTAGTGGGACAACAATAGGGGTTGTTCTGAGTCACTCCTGAGTCAAGAGCAGAGACCAGTAGCATACTTCAATGAGAAATTAAATGATGCAAAACAAAAGTATCCTCATATGTGTTACGGAGAGATATTCCTATGGCTTGGGGTACCACAACAGACAACTAGACTCCAGAAATCAATCTTTCCCAATATGCAATAGAAATAAAAACATCTAACACTAAAGGATCGAACCTCGTACCTTATTCCGGACGGTTGAAGTAGATCCTCGTTGAGCTTTCCAATATTCAGCTTGAATTGTTATAGCACGTCCTCAACAACAAGTAAACAATACAAGCATACTATATTTCATGGTGTTAGATCTATTCTAGCATATATAAATCAATAATGTATGAGCATTTGACATATTCCAATGGAAACACCATTCATTCAAATACACATTACTGGACAGGAAAATATATTTCTATTAATATGAATTAGAGATTACAAGTGACAACCTTTGACGGCACGTCTGCGAATCAGAGAAACTAAATCCCCCACTTGGGCCTCCACCACCTCAATCCTCCATCACTCCGATAGCAAGCTTACTAGCAAAGGGAAAGCTTGGGAAGAACACAATAGCGCTCCAAGGAACAAAGGGATGTAGACTCAAGCATAAGTTCTGACAACAATGGACTATAGTTTCGGTACTCTCAATTCTCTCTTATGCTTTCAATGTCTCAAGGGTTCCTTATATAGATTTTCAAAGTGATACTAAAAGGTCAAATCCATGTGATCTCAAGGCATATGGAAGGCCAGGAGTCATATGAATCGGATCCAAGACAAGGAATGCTCCAAAGGATTTTGGATTATGTACACATCCCGACGTACGCGACTATAGAGGGAATATCCGTGTATGTACGCGGTTATCGGGGAAAATGCCGCGTATATCATTTTTCTAATGTTTTTAGGGATGGTCAATGATACATAAAAAGACAAAAAGTGGTCCATAGGGGCTAATGAGTTTGCAGCGGGACAGGGGAAGGCCATACAATGTGTGATTCACCTAGTGTGGTGAAATCCGCTATAACAGATGCCCCCTAATGTATGAGATCAGAGGGGTCATACGATGGCCGAAATACATTACAGTCCATCCCAGAAGTGAAGTGATGAAGGTACCCAAATGGAAGACCAGCCACCCAATCAGCATAATACCATAATACAACTTTGCATATAACTGCGAATACATATAGCAATCCCGGATACATAAGAGTACAATGGCCATGAATAGGCATGAAACATGATAACACATAGATGTGGTCATCGCCACGTACAATACACATAGATCAGAATCTCCATGAGGAAGATATACAAAGGACTATGATCTCCACAAAGGCTGAAGATATATAACAGATCAAAATCTCCATAGTGGCTGGAAATGTCTGACATATACTGGAACAAGTCACGAGAGCTGAAATCTCATGA
>LPNX010391821.1:125006-136589 GCA_001517045.1 Pseudotsuga menziesii
GGAATCCCCTATCATCCAACACGAGGTACTCAGCAAAGATGTATAATGTGGAAGGACTCGATCATAAGGTGCACGAACTAGTAACTGTACTGGGAATGGCCGACATGCAAAGTCAAGATAACTGAGGAATGGCCGACTCAGGTTTCAACTTCCTTCGAACAAGAGCATAACGGCGTATGGTGACTGAAAGAAGGCAACATAGACTCGATATACAAACTGGGACATCTCCATGACGCAGGAGGCATCAATAGAGGCTCCATAGGGACTGGAAGCTTAACCAGTCGGTGGAGATAAAACTCAGATAACGAGTACAGCTCCTAAAGTCAAAACTATAACCCAACCAATGGATGTGATATACAGTGCTCTGTCCGAAGGCGACACGACTCGACAGCTGCCAAAGATAATATCTTTTCTTGTCTGGATTTTTGGTTTTTTGATTTTTTTGGTCTTTTTCAGTTATTTGAAAAGCTTGAAAAAAGAATAAACTAGATTTATAGTTACAAACTAGGAGGAGACGAGTGTCATTTAGGGCAAACAAACTAGTTCCAAGTAGTAGAACATACCTATGCTCAATGCAAGGATACATGTGTAGGATATTGACACTCGAGGGAAAATCCCCTCCCGGTAAAAGGGAATCAAGCTGCGAAGGATATAAATGAAGGCTCTGCATGGCTAGACATGAGACAAGCTCGGGCTATATGGCTAAAACGCAATTTCAGGGGAGTCGGCATAAAGCTCAATAAGACATGCAAAGCTCATGATAATGCATCCACAACTTGATATAAGGGGAGTCCGGAGGGAAAAAGGCCAGCATAAGATCAAGAGGAGTATGAGGCTCTTGCTAAATGTCATGGCAATACTATACAACGGACTCCCACACCCTAAAGGGGGAAACATCGGCATGGGCACCAAATGCAAATAAGGCGCTAACTAGGGTACCCATGTAAGGTGAGGCTCTACCACTCATCTCATGCCACTTCTATAGCAACAAGAAGGTTCTGTGACATAATAGAGTGGGTTCGTACCTAAGGATATAGTGACATGGTCATAAGGTCATGCAAAATGCAAACGGTGGTGAAACTAACCTATATGCCAGTGTAGACGTTATACCTGAGATCAGTACGAACGGGTCAATCCAAAGGCTGAAACAACACTGAAAATGGTCTTCTACATCACAAATTAGGTCAGAAACGGTCCAAAATGGTTAGAAACGGTCAAAAATATAGGAAAGGGGGTAAAAATTTTCAAATATTTGAAATTTTTTCTATAAATAGTAAAAAATATAAATCATTTGAAACTTTTACCCATTGGAGCTTTGATATTCAACTGCAAATTCCAGGAGATCCAGCCGACGGAATTCACAACCGATTCTTCCAGGTATTTACTCATGTTCTCTGCTTGCATTTCAATATAATTTTTATAATTTTTCATGGTCAAATGAATTTTTAAAGGCCAAAATTACATGAGCGCTGCGGCCCACGTGGGTATCGAGGCTTTTTCCACGTACAGGGCTGGCTATACGCGGAAAAGGGACCAGAAACTGCGTACATACACGGCTGTTTTGAAAACAGCCGCGTATGACGCCGCGCACTAAGATTTTCATGAATCTAATGGACATTTTGGTCAAACTCTGATGCAGGATGGTGCTAGAGTGGCGAGAATGCGAGCACGGTGATGTAGAGGAAGTAGTAAGGGCTGAAAAAATGGCTCAAGAAGCTCTAAGAAGATGCGGACTCTACAATTTTTGGTGCCTAGGAGGCTTGAGGGCCAAACCAAGACTACTACAGATGCTTCTAGACTATTGGGATCCGGACTCAGAGTCCTTCCGGCTAGACGGTATGTCCCTCATCATTGAGGTGGAGGATATCTACTTTATCACAGGTCTATCATGGCAAGGTGAGATGGTGAACCTTTGTGCCCGAGGAGGGCCAGGTCATGGGATGACTATCGACGAGTACATAGCTGTGTAATGCTACCCAGAGACGAAGAAGGTGGGGAGCCAAGTTCCCACCAACGCTATACAGGTACTGGGACTAAAGGCCATACTACTGACGCTGGGCAGGATAGCAGGCTTAGCATCACTCCATCAGGCCTCTCGGCTACTGATGTTCTATGCGGTGGAGTGCATGACACCGACCATCTCTGACTGGAGCACTTCCCTACTGAGCAACATGAAACATCAGCTCAGCGAGTGCAAGGCAGGTAGGATACGAAACTTCGGGTTTAGCAGTATCTTGAGCACGTTTTTCTTCGAACGTGTTCCAGGATTGAGCCCTAGAGTGGATGTTCCTCTCCACGGGGTTCGAGATCCGGCCCAACGACGTTGGGAAGACGCGATGCGCAGACTGGGGGGCGGTAGGGTGGCCAACCCTTATCCAGCAGACTTTTTTCCATGGTGGCGATGACAGATTATTTCCATAGAGGACTACCCTTATGCAGGGATAGACTTTCGGGGAGACCCGGACATGCCATTACCACTAAGATCAGCATATGGAGACATAGGTAACGAATCTCAACCCTTACTCTTTTTAAAAATTTTGGAGTATTTAATTTTTTTGTGTTTTCTTGATTATATGGAATCAAAAAGACATGTTTTTGGGTGACAATACATAGTGACATCTACCATTCATGTGCATATGTGGGACCACGGTGACCAGAGGGCTTCCCACGTCATAGACGGAGGGGAAGAGGAGACAATATCACCGGTGTGGATGCGGAGCGAACGCTCCAAAGCATCCATACCAACTTCGTGCGACTGACTCACATGATTCCCATGGCGCAAGTCGAGGACTTGCCTGAGGCTATGCAGAGACAGGTGGTGGGTGTACCACGCGCATGGGTGTGTTTATTCCAGCGGCTAGCTAGAGCCGTGGTGACATATCATGATCACAACCCTCATCCCCCTCCACAGGACTAGACACCTGGGAGTGTATCTATTTTGTACTACCATGTATATGATGGTGGCTTTGAAAGCCCCTATTTTGTATTATGACACTATGTATTACCACATTTTTGATGTATATAAAAAAGTTTTATGGTGATCGGTTTATTTATTTACATGTGTAAAAATTGTGTTTATGATTAATTTATAATGAATGAAACAAATGCCAATCTAACACATAGTTAGCATATGAGTCAGCAATTTGATTAAAATTTCTTGGAATGTGTATATATGTTATGTTCTCAAATTGTCGTTCTAACAATCTCACACGTAAGAATCTCCTCAATAACGTCAGATCCCTAACATGGTACAAACCATTTAGCTGTGACACTACTAACTCTGAATCAAGACGTACCTCAAGAGAGAGAACACCATGCGAAATGGCATCCCGTAGAAGCTCGATAATGGCACTATATTCAGAAACATTGTTGGAAGATGGCCATAGACATACACCTCCTGACGACAGTACATGACACATAGGAGTAAAAATCACCCAAGCGGCTGAGGCTGAGTGTTGAGTGTGACGGCTTGCACCATCCGTGAATCCTATGTAGGTGGAAGATTCCATTGACATCTGCCACAAGAAATGGAAACTAATCACAAACCCGATCATGATAAACAAGACCTAACTATGCAAAAAAGCTGTATAATAATATACAACAAACAACCTTGGCTAAAGATCATGCATAGTATTTTTTGAGATAGAGCCCATTTCTAGGCTCCGCCAAGACTGTCCCTTCGTAATCCACTAACTCGTAGGCACCCTTCTCTAATACATGCTTGACCACGTAAGGACCACGCCACATAGGATTGAACTTCCCTGCCCCCAAGGGTTCTTTCGATTGATCCCACAAAAGGACCAAGTCTCCCTCACTAAACACTCTCGTACGGACAGACTTATCATATTGGGCCTTTACGCGACACTTATTAACCTCTAGAGTCACCAAGGCATCTCTACGCTGCTCATCGAGTTGCTCAAGGTGAACCAAACGCTCCTCCAAAGGTGAAGTGTCTGGTAAGAGTTCCACGACTAACTTCAACGAAGGAATATCGCATTCAACCGGCAATATCGAATGCACTCCATGAACAAGCTGATATGGAGAAAAACCAGTGGCAGTCTTTACCGCGGTTCGATATGCCCACAAAGCAGGATACAACATAATATGCCAATTCGTCTTGCTTTGTGCGATGGTTCGTTGGAGAATGGACTTAAGTGATTTATTCACTGCTTCAACCTGTCCATTTGCTTGAGTATAGTAAGAAGAGGAGTGCTCTTGCTTATACCCTAACTTGGATGCCAACTCTTCCATCATACAGTTCTGAAAGTGCGAGCCATGGTCAGTGACAAGCTCTCTCGGAATCCAGAACCTAGAGATGATTTGGTTGAATACAAAGTGAGCAGCTGTCTCACCGTCAGATTTTACTGTAAGCATTGCCTCAGCCCATTTCGTGAAGTAATCAACAGCCACTATAATATGATGGTGCCCCCCAGCCAAAGCTGGGTTGCAATCCATAAAATCGAGCCCCCACTTGGTGAAGGGACCGGCGATGATAATAGGGTGTAATGGGGCAGGCTTCGAGCACATGTTACATGCGAACACCTGGAAAGGGTGGCACCTCTTGACCACTTCAATACAATCCTTGAAGATCGACGGCTAGAAATATCCTGCTCTCAAAATCTTTTGAGCTGTAGAAAGCCCAGATAAATTACCACCACACGCCCCTCCGTGGCAATCATTAAGCACTACCTCAGCCTCCTCATGAGTTAAACAACGTCGTAAAAGGGAATCTACTCCACGGCGGTAGAAAGTATTGTCCACTATGAGGTAGTTCTTGGAAACATGACGTAATCGACGTCGCTCATCTCGCGAGAGGTGAGTAGGGGTCCTCTGCATTTGCAAATATACTATGATATCACCGTACCATGGGTCAGCCGTTGAGATTAAGAAAATGTGTTCATCAACGAACGTATCTTCACATACTGACTCCTCAGCCTCGCTCGGAAAATCCGATATGAGCTCTGCAAATATTAAAGATTTCTTCGATTTTGCCGAAACAAATTCGAGATCAAACTCTTGCAGGATGACAATCCATTTATTATACTTCCCCCCAATCATCCTACGTGTGAGGACGAACTGAAATGGATTGACATGGGCAATGACCAAGGTTTGGCGAAGGAGAATATAATGTCTCAAACGCTGCACCGCATGTACGGTAGCTAAGGCAAGCTTCTCGACATGAGAATACTGAATCTCTGCGTCAATAAGGTTTCGGCTCAGATAATATATGACATGCTCTTGGAGCTCCTCATCCTCCTGAACTAAAACCATCCCAATTGTCTCTAAAGACGCAGCCACATATAATAGGAAATCACGGCTATAATCCGGAGGACTAATCACCGGGGCCAATTCTAGGGCTCTCTTAAGTGCATCGAAGGACTCCTGGGCTCGCTCATCCCATTCAAAGGGAGTATCCTTCTTCAGGAGACGCATGAAACCTCTAGTCAAATTGGCGAAATTGACCACAAATATTCCTAGGAAGTTTGCCATGCCTTGCAAACACTGAAGATGATGAATATTTTGCGGGGGAGACAACTGAAGTATTGCCTCCACCTTCAAGGGGTCGAATCTTATACCCTCTTTTGAAACGATAAATCCTAACAAACGACCTGACTTCACGCAAAAGATGCACTTATGAGGGTTTAATCTAACAGCATAGTGCCGACATCTTTCGAACACCAATCTCAAGTGATAAGAATGACGCATCCTCATACGAGAATGAGCAACGAGGTCATCCAAAAATACTTCAATAATGGACTTGAGATCGTAGAAAATCAAGGTCATTACCCGCTGAAACGTAGTGCCGGCGTTTTTAAGGCTGAAAGGCATTTTTCGATACGCAAATGTTCCCCAAGGACAAATAAATGCGGTCTTGTGTTGGTCCTCGGGTTTAATTTGAATCTGATTATACCCGGAAAAGCCATCCATAAAGGAGAACACCTCGCTACCCGCACACTCATCCAAAATCTGATCTATAAATGGTGTGGGGAAGTTATCCTTAGGACAGGCACGATTTAAATCATAGAAATCAGTGCATATACGGATCGCTCCCTGCTTCTTATCCACCGGAACGGGGTTTGAAACCCACTCTGTCAAGGGAACGGGATAGATGAAACCAACTTTCAATAGCTTCTCTATCTCTTCCTTTATGGCGGGTGCTTTCCTAGGATTTACCGCGCGTAAACGCTATCGAACAGGCTTAGCGTTGGGGTAAGTATTAATTTTGTGTTCGACAATCCGAGGGTCAATCCCTAGCATCTCATCGTAAGACCAAGCAAAAACATCACGAAATTCCTTGAACAGCTCGGTATACTCGCGAATCTCATCTTGGGAACAATCCGCCCCAATGTAGACATTCTCAATTGTACCAGGATTGCGAGAAATGTTGATAGGTATAGTTGATGATATGTTTGCCATGTTTCCATCAGCCATCTAACTAGGAGAGCTTAATGGAATCATGGGTCTACCAACTTTTTATCTAAGAATCTCCCTATAATCCTCATGCTCCAAAAGGTCAAGTTCTGGAAGGAAGTATGATCTATGATGAAGTTCCTCCCATGGTGGCTCAACTCTCGACATAGCCTCGATGATCGCTTCATCTGAAGGGAAAACCGTATCAAGGCAATCATGGGCATGAGAAGACTGTACTGCCCATGCCGGCAGCACATAGGGGTCTTCCTCCTCTGTCCGTGAAGAAGAAGAACAAGGCTCTGCAGCAGACTGAAGATTAGCTTGGTAAGCAATCATGACAGCAGGAAACGACACACTCGTCTCAATGGTCTCATTCGAAGGAATCGGTGAAGGAAGAATCCAAGGATCTCCCATATGACTTGTGTGAAAAGGCATCGATCTCGTAGACGTGGAAGCACCATCGAAACTAGATTCTATCATGAGGACGGGTGCAGGACAACTAAAGGTTCCCATGAGGGATGGATACATGCCTACACCCACACTCCCAGTTGCCAGCTGGGAATGTTCGACTTTCGGAACTGAAGCTTCCGAAGATGCACTAACAGGCGGATTCTTGAATTCCATTTGGTCAATCGTTACAATATTCCCATTATGAGGAAAGCATACAACATGAAATACGAAAGACGCAACGACTTGCATACTATACATCCAGTTCCTTCCCAGTAAGAGATTGTAGTCAAGGGGCGCATCAACCACCTCGACCTCTATCGCAATGGTCTTCCCTCCCAAACAGACTTTAAGGGAAGGAAGGATACCGTGCGGCCTAAACGATCTCCCATCAAAAGCAGTTAACATGGTCGTAGACTTTGACAACTCAGGAGAACCAAGACCCTTCCAACAAGACAAAGACATCACAGAAGCAGCAGCGCCCTCGTCAATCACTGTGCGCTTGGCGATCATATTAAGACATTCTACATGCACCAAAAGGGACACATAGTAGGGCAAGCGAGGCTGATGTCCTGCGGTTTCAAATTTGATCACCGAGGAAGAATCATCACCATTCACACCAAGAGCGGAAAGCAAATCCTTCCTTTGTGACGGACAACTCTGAAGCACTTCCAATGCAGACATCGCACAAGGAGTATGACCCAAGTCCTCAACAACTGAATAGTTCTGGGCGGCTCGGGCATTTGGATTATGCCCTGAACGCTTAAGTACCCCCTTAGGAATGCGAGGTGCAGCTTCAGGTTTATCCGTAGGTTTCTCAATGCGCAAAGGAGTTCCTGGTGGATCAGGTTCTTTGCCTAGGTTGGGTTGCAACGAAGTATAATCTTTCGCACGCGTCTTAACTTTCGTGGCACGGACCATATTAATGCACCCACGACCACTAGTTTCAGGTGGATCTTCATCACTAGATTGATCATGGGACTTCGAGTTCATATTCTGGTTATGCGGTAAAGGGTTCGTTAACACAGCTGGGCCCTGTGCTATGAACTTCGAAGCTTCATCCATCCTAGGGCACAAGTAAGTGAGGTGATCGTCCTTACAAAGCTTGCAAGGAAACTTAACCTTACGCTTATTCTGCTTGCCCCCCCCAGCATTTTTATTGTTCTTGTCATTATTGTTAGCATTCTCATTCTTATTCCCACCCTTTTTATTATTTTTACCCTTTTTTCTATTCCGTCCGGGTTGCTGGTTACCCTTCTGGTCGGACGATTGCACAGCAAGTACATTCGCCGGTTGGGCAGGCTGAGATGAAGCCGTAGCTTGTCCCGAGGCAGATTGGTTGATAGACAATTGAGCAACTTGTTTCACAACCGAACCTACAGGTTTCTTACTTGCACTACCCACAATGCCATCGGCATGTGGTCCAGGTTTTACCTTGGGATCGAAACTAGAATGAGGAGCGTTGGGTATAATCTCATATAACAAACCAGACTGAGCATAGATCAAGTCTAGTTCCTGTGCCCTAAAGATTTCTTGTTCCTCATTCTGCACTCCGGATGTGGAAACATCCTTCGCGATATATGGCAATAAATATTTGAGGAACCACTCAAGGAGGAACTCCGGCGGTATAAAGGCTTTGATTAATCTCTTCCGTCTACGCCACTCCTGAATATGATCAGAAATATGGGTGGCTTTATCTTGCCAAAATGTCAACAAGAGTTCAGTACCAACATCATAGCGTACTGGTAGCTGGAAGTGATTAAGGAAAGTCATCGCAAGGTCATCGAACAAAGTAAAGGCACCCCTAGGTAACTCTATATACCATTTCGCCGCAGGCCCTGTAAGGGTGCGTTGAAATAGTCTCAAGCGGACTGAGTCCTGATGCAATGAATTGGAAGAGCACCATAGGTGGGATGTCATAACGTGTTCACTCGGATCCTCTCCTGGTTTGCCTTCGAACTTAGGGATGTCCGAAGGAAGCTTAGTAGGGACAGCCGGCCAAGCCGGGTCATGAGCCACTGGATCGTTCGTAAGTCTCAATAAGTCAGGTAAATTGAGTGTCGCGAGGAAAGGGAGCCTAGTATGATGAGGTCTAGGGACCGCTCCCTGGTTCATATAGGATTGATTACCACCATGACCTTGGCCATAGTGACCTCCTCCTGTATGACCCGTATAGGGTGGCGTTGAAGTCGCATAATGAGGTGGACCTTGACTAGTAGGAGCTACAAAGCCATAGTTGGGAGAGTAAGCAGGTTGTGAATCCCCGCCTCCATAAGGTGGAGAGACATGTCCATACTGCGCCCCATAGTAGGGTCCATAGGTCATCGCTTGCAATGCCCCATGAGACACTCCATAGGTAGGGATATACGTTCCGGAAGTAGGAATATACATACCGGAAGTAGGGATATATGTCGAGGAAGTAGCAATCTGACCTCTAGAGACATGAACATAACCTCCCGAAACCATGGGTGGTATGTAGGATTGAGACACAATTGGTCTAGTAACCGCAGTACGGATCTGACTCGTAGCTACGTGCCGACTCGAAGGACCACGAGAGTAAGGTGGAGGGTTTACATTTGAAGAACTCGGAAGTGAGGACGAAGGAATATCTGTAAGAAGAAATGTACTAGTGCCTATCGTCACTCGTCTAGAACCTGGTATCCCTATCAGATCACTAACTCTAGACCTAGGAGGTATATAAGATGGAGCTTCCACCGCTGGGATGGAAGGTGCAATGTGACTAGTACTCCCAAACCTCTCCGCAAGGTAAGGCATGGGAATGCCCCCAGGCATAGTGTTAGGGTCAAAGTCAGATTCAACATGAAATGTCAAATCGTGCATAGGAAAACCAGTCGTAACATAACTACCATAGCTGGTGCTAGGAGGGTCAAAGTGAGTCTCAGCATCATCCGGCATTCCATACCGGTAACAGGTCAATGGGGAATCTACCCTAGTGTGAGTAGGTATATCATTAAAAGATCCTATCTGGGAAATCATAGGACTGATCTCAGCTAGGTCAGGTGAGGGATCATATGTAGGAGTAAGTTCCCCATCGTCAATACGAATAGGAGGAGGTGGCTCAGGAATAGTCTCTGAATGATCCTCCATGGTGTGTGAATCAGTGTGTGACATAGTCCGCCTAGACAATCTAGGCCCCTCTACCAAAGGAGGAGGAGAAGTGGAAGGTAGAAGTCCTGCTAATCGATGAGAACGGCGCGGAACTGCACCCGACTCCACAATGACTCAACAAAAAATCAAAGACTCTCTATTTACGTCAACCCTAGGCCAACTAGCGTGCACAGAGCAATCACTATAAAATCTAAAGCCAAAAGCAAGCAAACAAGGGCTGGATAAGTGAGCTCCTGAATGTGGCCGGTATGTCTCGCCTAGGAGAGGCTTGAGAGGTCCTTGTCACCACAAGCGGAGGTTCGAAACCAATTATTGTGGCCCTCAGCTTCAACGCATAAAGCGACTGTGCTGTCCGACCCCAACCTGGCCGGGACACATGCAGAATAACCTCTACACGTACCCCCTCGATATCCTAGGTAAGGTCACTAAGGTCACCTTGATATAATCAACGCTCAGGCAGACAGTCGCAGGCGGGATTGATCGTATGGGCAAGGTAGCAAAGCCCGAAACTCCCGAAAGAGCCCCCAGATGCGAATACAATCCTGGCTATATCGCCGGTGCTACACAGTTACCAACCAGGGGTTATCCCGATCAACAACCACTCACACTGCCTACTGCTTGACTCCCTTTTGAGAGGAGCTTCCTGAGAACGCTGGTTATATAAAGGATTTCACACACTCCCTGGACAGACACCTAGTTGTTGTTGTTTAGTGATCTTGGAGAATTAACTTTCAATGAACTATTCCAAGATCCTAAAACCTAAGCTTGTTGGTGCACCCTAGAAAAGAAAAGAGTGTAATTCATTTTAATTAGAGTTGATTTTAGTTTGGCTTTATTACTCAAAAATAGGATATGACCGTGCAACTAATGGTGTTATGACGCAACAAGAAGTAAAATGCACACCTAACAATCAATGCAAATGCATTGTGTCCATGAAAATAGGGTATGCGTACTACGTGAATGCACAATTTCTTCTTCAAATGCTGAATGCAAACTTCCCTATATGAAGTCCTAACTATTACTCCAAAGCAAATCTAGATCTAATGCAAGCACAATGCAAGGTGCAAAATGCAATGCATGATGATAAGCAAATTTTTAGGATTTTTTGAAAATAAAGAGATATAAAAAGCAAAAGAATGATTCTAACCACCCCAGACTCTGCAAGCACACATAAACAACATTCCAACAAAGCACTAAGGCAAAAGGACTCTAATGCACTAATCTCAAACAAAAAATCAAAGATGCCATGACAAGAACTTTCCTAAAAGAAAAAATTTAGGCTAAAAAAACCGTTTCTGGTAAAAAACAGAGGTATTAATAGACTCAGGCAGTGCCAAAGGAGACTCAGCAACTAACATAATTCACCCAGCAATCCAATATCTTCCACAACAAGGTAAAAACCAGAGTATACGCGACTATGCGCAGTGAACCTGCGTGTATACGCAACAATCCCAGGGGATACCGCGTGTATACGCGACTGTAATTGACAAACCCGCATACAGGAAGAAAAAGATGCACAAATTCAAGGCAAACAGACAGGCTGAGACTAAATTCACACCAATCAGGATCTACCAGGCATACATGCCCCCATACCCG